>JAMKCH010039696.1:0-29853 GCA_023653785.1 Ophioderma brevispina
GAGGCTTCCCCGTGATTCGTGTATACGCTGAAAGAGATTTCTGAAGGCTTACAGGCGCCGGCGTACGCGTTTATTGTACAAGTTCTGTCGGGTTAGGGCCAACGATGAGAATTCAACCGTTGGGTTAAGTCTTAAGATAAGCACTATTTTACCTACATACCTCTCAATGCAAAAGAGTGAATTACTCTTTTGGAGTGACTACAGGCCCACTCTAAAAAGAGGAATTTAAACAGATTACTTTATAAAGGTAGAAGTTTCACTCATTTTTGGAGTGGGCCCTGTAGTCCTCCAAAAGAGTGAAAGTCCACTCTTTTGCATTTAGAGAGTACCGGAACCATTACTGTCCCTATTCTTTTTAAATTCTCCGTGAAGAATCACTTTTGCTTTGTAAGCTATATTCGGAGCATATTTATTTAGGATTATTAGTCGGATAGAATTTGGAGAGAAGAGTGAAAGTTGGTACTAATGCAATTTTATTACTAAAAATCTATAGCCCCTGGGTATTAGTTGACGAATCACTTGTGCCAGGGGGCACCATTGGGTAAATGGAGTTTACTGTGTGGCTCACATGTCACAAAATGGATAAAGTTCAAAATGCTTCAATAAGAAATTCCAAGACAAAAACAAAATGTGCCGATTAATTGCATTTACAAAACTTAAGAGAACATTGAACTTGACTTGTAATTTTATTTCACCATACATAGACTATGGCCATATCGATTTTTGCATTTTTTTAAATTTATTTTGTTTGCTGTCCCCTCTTATTTAACCCAGTATGATCATCATTATCTTTTATATTATTATATTTTCTTCTATTTCTAATATCGTGACGCAATTCACGCCGTAACTAAGCTTAATTAGGACTAGATCCCTTATGACAATGGCATGATACCACAAAAGATACTCTCAGGGACTTCATGTATAGAGGGCACTGTTTTTACACATACCGGCTTTTTATACAATATTATCAGTCATCGATGCTCCCTTTATGATCCCGCTAAGGTTTGTAATCGCGAGAGTTCAGTGACTACTCCCTCGGAAAAAATCCGCTATGTACTTTCAGCTGCGTTCAGTTACTCTGCATCTGTTGGATTCGAATGTAAGTCTGTCAAATCAGAAAATATGTTACAAATATAGGACTCGTCAAATTGGTTGAAGGGATGCATATATCATGAAAATTTGTTGTTTTTTAATGACATAATTCAGATCTTTGCTTAATTCAAGTTCACTCTATCTAAAAAGCATTCAGTGGTAATATTTTACACTAAATTCATCTCCCTTCTTGTGATTTTTATTTACAAGTACGTGCAAGTTTCTCTACCTTTACCTACGGAAAATTAGTCCTTCATCTTGAAAAATCGATCTATCGCCCTTCAAATGTAGCTAATTTGCATGCCAAATAACATGATTGGAATTTTTGGGATTTTCGCATGGAATAAGTGCAATAAATCGTGGATTTGTGACTGAATCTGTGAAGTTTGTGACTGTTCTCCGCTGTTTTTTTCGAGAAGATAGAGTAAGTCGTAGTATGGGTACCAGCCGCAAGATACTGGGCACGCACGGTGTCTATCTGCTTTGGTGACATGGCAGGAGAGGGTACACGTGTAAGCTGCCGTGGAGTGCACATTGCGTTGTGTTTTTTGAGGGGGCGATGTTAGAAAAATCCCTTTCGCTTTGTTAATAAATTCTAAATGTTAAAAATACCTTGCGAATGAATGTACAACATATCCTCTAAGTGCAAAAAAGTCCGAGAGAAAATTAAGCATATTTAATGTTCAAGAGTCGTGAGACATAAATGCTTATAACTACGTAAAATCTGGCTTCTGGTTCCATGCCTGCACTGTAAAAAATTTTCTATTTCCCGATTATACCTCTTAAATTACGGTAACCCCATGATTATTCAATAATCTTATGCTTGATTATATAGGATAACATAAAATTACAATTTGGAAGCAGAAAAAGTGTAAATAACCAGTGGTTAGAAATAATACTACACATTTTGAAAAAGGATAGTACTTATACGCGGACCGTTTATTATAATTTTCGATTATTCGTTCTTTTGTAACTTACTTGTTTTTAAGTAAGAATATAAACTATGAAAACTGCTTAACCTTTAATGGTGGTAAATAATATAACATCGTAGTAACGTCATTAAAAAAAAATGCAAAATCTATTTCCATTTTATTTAACAATAGTTTTAAAAAATCTGTAGATCTTATTCCGGCTTTTTCGGGATTTAAATTGAGTTGAATTGGAAAAAGTAGTACACCTACATATTTAATTCAGCATCTGATATTGTCAAGTAGTGTAGTGTAGTGGATAAAGTTTAGTACTTGTAATATTAAGGCCGTGTTCGAATTGTGCAAGGTACATAGGTATTTAAGCCCTGCTCATATGATGGAGTAAGTAATTTGTTGACATTAAAATATATGTCCACTAACAAATTAAAAACACAGTCTTATACTGCCTTTCTTACACGTTTCCTTCGTTTGAATTTTTTCTCAAATTGTGCCTGAAATATACTTTTTCTAAAACCACGGTGTATGATGTCCATAGCTACAACGGGAAATTTGAGTCAGAAGATTGTAATAATGTTTTAATTCTTAATATTGTGTAACAAGTCAAAAACAAACATTAAAGTTGACGCTGGGATTTCACGCCGTTATTTGACGTTCCCTGTAGTGGGTTTGTATTTTTACGGCCTCCAGTTATTTTACGTTCGCACGTGTGAGTCCAAGCTGCCGTCAAAACCTGTTTTCTTCAAGTTTATTTTTAAACAGTGTGGGAAATTTACGGCCGCGGCCCGTTTATTCGCACTTGTGTGATTAATTACGAGTGCTTGCTTAATACAAGTAGATAAGTTCTAAATCTAGGCACAAATAACAATGAATATGGTAGAATACCGATCAAAATAATTTGCCTCTCAATAAAAGCTTTAAAAGAATTATGTTAGGATTCGTTTTCAACAAATTTTCCAAAATGCTTGGCACTTACGGTGGGTGGAATAGCCACCGGGACACGAGGTCAGGATTATCGATCACAGATATAACCCGCCCCAGATACCAGTCCCCAAATCCTTGTTACGTAGCCATTGGTCAATTTGGTTCAAACGATGGACATCAACTAGATATTAGGGTTCGCCAAGTTTTGGACGGAACTCGCCATAGAAACCCACGTTATCAATCTCGACCCCAAAGGAAAGTGAAAGTAGTCAAATTGGACCAGGTATGCCGCCAGTATGGTGAGTGAAAAATTAACGGGGAGTAGTTATCGCGCCCTCAATTGACCTGAATGATAAGTCGAATTGCCAAGGTTAGTAATTATCGCGCCTCTACCCTCAGATATTTTTTTTTCTCATCGGTCTGCGATAGGCCTTACTGGTTGGAAAAGCCTACTGGAGAAAACAGTTAAGTAAAAAAACCACACACATACAATTGGAAAAAAAAGTTAAGTAAAAAAACAAAAAAAAAACAATTGGATACAGAGTAGTCTAAACCGATACAGTTACGTGTAAATGAGTTATAACTAGTGTACATATTGCTTGCTGTATTTTGTATTTTTTCCTTTTTTGTGGTGTCTTTTGGTGTGTGTGATTTTGGTCAAATTTGGAACAAACAAATCAATGAAGTATGAATGCACAAATTCTTCCTCCAGGTTCCAGAGGAATAACAAACCACAATGGTAATGTACAGTTAGGATTACGTAAGTAACAGTTAGAGGTCAGATAAGGCAAACAATACAATGCTTTGATGGAGGGAATCAAAACTAGATAATTGCTTCAATATAAAATAAGATTCGTCTCAATATATTATTCTTGAAGAAAAGATTTCAAAAGCCGTTAGTAGTATGCTGTATACACAGAGCACATAAATTAACGTCTTGAACGTAAAAGCTCGTAAATACGCTTCAAAGCACAAAAACAATGGGTTGTTTAAGTTTCAGCAGGTGACATCTGAGATATTAGCAAAAACTATACCCTTTCAGAATCCTTGAAAGAATATGGGTGTGTCCGTGGTCGAATATGCGGACTAATGTCAATCATAGGCATTTGTAAAATTTGACCACTGATACAAAAGATTTTTACTTTTGACCTATTTTTTATTATTTCTTACTATAGAATTGTACAGTCAGTCAACATTGCTTTTTACACTCTTTTAGACATTAAGAAGACTTTGTGATATTTCAGCATTATGATGCAGTTTGGAAATGCAGTCCCTTATGTGACTGAGTGACATCATAACTCAAATTTGCCAAGGGTGGCCACCATTAGGTTTTCAAAACTAGACACCCTGGCCTTTACGTGCCGAAATAAAAACGGGCATTAGAACGCAGACTCCGCTATGTGGTCTTCAAGAGGCTGCCTCTAGAATAATTTTCCCCCAAAACCTGGTTTTTCATTCAAAGTGACTCTTTTTAAATTAGAAAACCAACACCAGTTAACAGATTTTATAGATGAAATACTTAAATTCGGTTCGGTTGGAATGATGTGGCTGATGGGTTTAACGATGATATCAACAAAAATAACTTAAAAACTAAAAATTATTGTTGAAATGTCATATCCTTGATGGGTCTCATTTCTCGGAAACTTTTTTTCCTCATACTTCAGTAGTAATGGTGCCTTTCGAGAATTTGAGCCCACCACCTACCCTGTAGATTAAACGCACACTGATACACTTAAAATAATAAGCTTATCCCAAATTATTTTGATGTGAAGTGGTTAGCTACGTTTCTGTCTTAAGACCATGCATGAGTTTATTTTACAGTTTGCATAAGCTTCTATTATGCCTATCCGAAACCAATTGTCCCATAATTTTATGGTTTGGCCCAAAACAAATGTTTTGTGTGTGACTGCGTGTGTTCTTTGTTGAAATAATTTTTCATTGGAATTTCGCGTCAAGAACATGTAAACAGGGTGCAATTGCGTTGTTCATATCTTTCTCTTTTGCAATAATGTCATTCGAAGAGCAATGAACTTGCAAACACCGGGACGGAACACTGCAAATAGTAAAGGTGCACGAGAGATTCACATAATACAGGTTTGTCCCGAAAATAAGATGTTGAAAATTCTGATTTTTGCACTGGTGTAAAGCTTATTTAAAAAATATCCCCATGTGGAATGGTTAAGCTTGGACGGTTCTTTGGACAAACCATTTGATAAACTTTCTCATTTCATATAGAGCAACATACGGGACAAAAAAATTCAGCCTATGTTTCTATGAAAATAAGCAGTACAAATCACCTTTATTTTTTTAAGTTTATTTTGTAACCAAATAAAGGTTAGGGAATTTATTGAGCATATAATCTATATAAAATTACTACATATCACAAAAATATGGAGGACTGAAAATCTCTCGTTGCACCTTTAAAATTTGGCCATACAAGGTGGTAACATGATGATCATTTATATCAGAGATTCTAAGCACAAAATTGCAAGATAGGACAAAAAATCACATTGATAAAATATAACATCATACACATGACCAGGTACAGTGAGAGGCGATGCATAGAAAATGGAATAATAATAACAAAATGACTCAAACAGAAAGGATTCACCGTGAACTTGGGCTACTGTGAATACTGGACACCATTACCGCACGGGACACAACAAAACGCAATTGTATAATGCAGCCCGTGTTTAATACATTAATGTAATAGTTATGCGTTTACTAAGCATGTACCAACACAATGGTCCCTGGGGTACCTGAGGTAAAATTGGGTTACAAGCGTGTTTCAAGTAAGTGAAAAAGCTGCCTTTTGTCAGATAGTAAGAAATTTTACAAATATACGACCATTCATTAAAGTGGTTGGAAATTTCGCTCCATTGGTATTAAGATCGACCGTTTCTACATTAATCTTAGGGCTCGTTATTACTTAAAAAAACGAAACGGAAAAATAAACCGACTCATAGTTTCATAATTTCACAACTGAAAATGACCCTCCTGATAGTTAGCCTCGTTAAACATTGACCATCGTTGGAGAAAGAGGAAAAATGCGAACCATATATCGGGGCATATAGCGCATATGCACTTTGCACATTCTCTGTAATTGTTCAAAGTGTATAAATCGCTTTTTTTAACATTTTATCGGAATGGTTTCACTCTATACGCTTTTGATACTGAATACAACATGCGAGGTCGTTATTTGGAATATTTTTTTAAAAACTCGCGCAATGAATGATGGGTTATGTCAAACACGTGACTTAAGATTTACATGGCCTTACAATACGAATACCATGGGGCCATACACGGTTAGTTATGTGTTTTTTACAAGACATCAACTGCCTGCCATGGAGGATTCCAATGGTAACATATGTAGGCTGATCATTTTATAACTCACGCGATCACTTGGTAGCGATCCTGGACCCAGGGGAAGCAATAAAGTAATCAATCATAAAAGTGAAGATCTCACAACCAATGAGGTACGCAGGAAGATCAGAAAAAAACAGCCTCCTGAAAATGATGAAGACGGACATAGATAAAAAAGGAAGAGCGTTTTTTATTTTGTTAGTTCACTGGTGCTGTTGAATGAAAATTCACTTTGATTTACAACTATTTGCAGTCCTAAAACAAGGTAAGACAGTTAAACTGTTACATCAAAAACTCATATTAGGTCTAGTATATTGAAAATTGCAAGCTAGTTATATATATTTTTTTATTTGTAATAATATAAAATTAATAAGGCTCAAGCGGAGGACAAATATGACTTAAGTATTTGTTATCCAAGAGCCAAATACGTATTGAATGCAGTTGTGCCGGTCTGGTGTGGTATGTCATGTATAAAATTCTACGATTCATTGACAGATTCCAAAGACATACAATTCATAGTAGATTCAACCCATCATGTCACCTCTCAGTACTTTTCCGACGTATGGGCATTGGAAGAGAGGGGGGTGTACAGTGGGTCGGAAATTAAAATTCAACGCTAACTCTATGAAAATCGTCGTAGTCCGTTATTATATGCTTAATGAAGAATCAAGTCAACGATATTAAATGCATTTATGGCTACATTAACTCTCAAAATTATGACTAATCGTATCATGGTATTCAATGTAACAGGTTGGAATTGAATGTTACTGACCTTTGGAACACAAGGAACACAAAAGTGGTCTGCACTCTAGATGTATAGATAAGCTAAAACATGGAAGGCGAGGTTATATCTTAGTTCGTTCATGAACAGGGAATCGGGTACTTATTTTCTCTACGTGTTCCCCCCCCCAAAAAAAAAAAAACAGTAAGAAATTTTAAATCAATGTAATTTTCATCTCAATAAACGAAGAGACTCTTAATATGGAATACTGTTGGGAAAATCCATAAATAAACATCACTATATCACACAGGACGCTTGTCATCACGCTGTCAGAGCGCTGGTCCTTTCATATATTGATTACGCAAACTCGCGTTTAGATGCGTGCGCGTGAAATAGATCTTAAAAGGCTCCCGCGCTTGCAAAATAAAGCTGCGAGTTTGGTGTTTGCGTGTGGACGGGGACCAGCCCTCGGTCAGCTACTAAAGTCTTTACTGGCCTTCCTGTGAAGGAAAGATTGATCTGTAAGTTGATGACATATGTTTACAAATGCATCTATATGAAGTTCCTACCTATCTCGCTGCTTTTATCATTTGCATCTTGATAGTATTTGAGGCAGTAAGTCAAAGACTACGCTCGGCCTCGATGCTACCCGTCCGTTACACGTTTTCCCGCTCTCAACAGAAGCAGGCAATTGCTTCAAGGTTGCAGCTCCTTGCTTTGGAATGTGCTTTCCATCTAGCATCAGAGAGTCAACTACAATGTCATTGTTCACGATGATCCTCTAATGTTGTTTTATCTCTGTAAGGCGCTGTGTGCTTTGTATGAGAGCGCCATATAAAGGTTATATATATGTTATTATTATTATTTTGATATATGGTATTCAACGTGTGTAAAAACCTAACATAGTTTATGGCTTAGAATTTGAATAACTGCGGGAGGCCCGCGCGCGCGCGGGCTCCCGCGAGCTGAGTAACGGGAACGATCACTGAAATGGGAAGCGGATTCTGAAACGGAAGCGATCACTGAAACAGAAGCGAACACTGAAGGAAAGAAAAAAAATAAAACAGTTTCCGGCTTTCCTGTATTTCGCAACTCCCCGTGTCCTCACATTTCTGTCGTTCAAGATGCGTATACACACAAAAAAAAATATGGATTTATTATGCAACGTTTTCTTGCACGACAGAAATGTGAGGACACCGGGGAGTTGGACACCGCTGAAAATAAAGGAAGCGATCACTGAAACAGAAGCGACCCCTGACGGATCAGTGTCCTGTCTTTCCTGTAGTCGCATTTTAAAACTTCGTAAATTTGCCTCGCAACCCGAATCTCACAGGTTTGTATGTTTCCATTTGTTTGTCTGTTCATTCCTCCTTCCATGTTGCCGGTGTGAAAGTACATTATAGTCCGCATCATAGTTCGGGCGCCATAGACGACAGCGGAGTAAAGCGTGAAACGAATGCTGCGTGAAGAGTCAACTGAATCGATTGCCCTATGTTCACCATTGTTCCCGACTGTGAGACCGGCGACCATATCTCCTGCCACACCGGGACCCTGTGTTCCAGCCCTTCGTATTCTATTTAGGCCTTAAGGGCACGCAACTGATTAATAATTAAGGCTTAATGCATAGAAAGGTGTGAACATCTATAATCAGGTAAGGGTTGACAGGGGGAAATTAAAGTGTTTCTCATTGTGTTTATTTGTTCACCGTGTTTTTCCGGTATATGATTGAAACTAACGTTAGTCCTACCCATCTCTTGTCATTGTTTATAGCTATAAGGCTAAACCGTTCAGGTCATCCTGCGGGGAAATCAGAGTACTTTTATTCCGTCGGAATAGTGGCAAATTGATTCGTCGTTTAATGCTTCATAAATAACTTTCATTTAAACTCTAATGTGAGCATTTTTCAGTGTGTACTCTTTAAGCACAAAAGGATGGTCACTCCCAATAGACTATGTCATCAGTCAGCTCTAAAAAAAAGTGTAAAGTATAAATGGGACGAACGTATACTGAAGGGTAGTACGACCAATAATTTGGTACGTCGTTTTTCATAGTTTTGGTTCATCTTACATTTCAGCCCCAGGAGACCATTGACATCAGAGATAGGGGCAAACTATTACTAGGGTACGCATGCAGTTAAGATTTCAAGGTGGGCTAGGGAGTTGGGGTCCTGACAATTTTCCACCGGTTAACCCTAACGCCCTTAGTAAAGGTTTCCTTCGTGAAATGCTACGAAAGGAAACGAGTTCTATATTTTTTTATAAAGGAATCCGTGTAGGAGGGCAAGTAAGAATGACGACACCGGAGAGAGGTGTCGCCGTTGCACAATGGTGAAGATTATTTATCAGCATAGAAATATTAGACTGGTCCGCGTTACACAAGCAATGAAGTTGTAGGTGCACTGCCCAAAAACTGGGGTGTATCTTGAACACCGAGTCGGTGTCAAGCTTGTTGGTGTTAGTTTCTGGTGTGAAAATAGGATTTAACACCACTCGATGTTGCTGCATAATTAATTATGGCTGTTGGTGTTCTGTTTATGATTTGGTAGAGGCAAGCAGGAGAATAGAAGCACAAAATACAAATCAGATTTTCTACTAAAAATATCACATGGTACAAATATAAATGTTAACACCAAAGTGTGGTGTAATTAACACCAGAGGGAGTGATCCAGTATTGACTCCAGGAGCGTGTAAATACACCAGTAGTGTCAATTTGACACCCGGCAGTGTTAAAAATGCACTAACACCTTATGTGTGTAAAATTAACACCAAGACAGTGTAATAGCATACATTGTAACAACAAAAGTGGGTAATTAACACTAAATGTGTAATCTAACACCAGTGGGTGTGGTCCCGTATTCACTACGGGTGGTGTTAAAATTAACACTCCATGGTGTTAAAGTGAACACTCAGTTTTTGCAGGGTGGGCAAATAGTTTGTTTTAGCGGTAATTAGAGGGTGTGAATTCAAAGATATTGTTTGTCATTACTTAATTTAACGTTTTAACAAAATATAAAGGGAAAGTTTTACACATGAGGTCATAATGAAAGTGCTCAGATTGTATTAGGATCATAGAGTTGTCATGTCTAAGCACCTAACAAAATGAATAGTTTCACCAATCTATGAAATACCAATACTAAATGTGTTAAAGGACATAAAGGGTGTCCCAACAAGTGGTGCAAGCAGATAACATCAGTTTCGCCAAAACCTGCAACCTGGGTATTCATCCCATGACAATCCGCCTACGCAAAATATGACGGATTTTAACAGGCTATCGTTTGTATCCATTCCATTGGGATTTACTAGTTACCCATAAAAGTGCCCATTCCGCTGTCGGGTGAGCGACTTCCAACACCAAGGAATGTATGCTGTATGCATGTTCATACCATTAAAATATTAACAACAAAATGCACGTGGTATTAGTTTTGGGAGATTTAGGCATTTGAAATAAAAACACGCAGGCCCGGTATTCCAGAAACTTGTTAGCTAAACGCATGTAGAATTAAAATTGCCGTAATTTAAAATTGCGTTTAAGCAAAACGCGTTTAAGTATTTTTAACCATTTGCTTACTTAAACGGAAACTTTAAACACAAAGTAACATCGTGTTATTTAAAGACGATAACGTGGTGTGTATATAAGGCCTTTTGTGTTTTAATGGTTGAACGCACCACGTGTATTTTCAAAGGGCTGTCCGTAGCGTTTAAGGTGCTACCCCAACTGAGAGAGAAGGATAGGCACCATTTGTTGTCAACTGGACAGTGCAATGAGCCGTGCACGTTACGAAAAACACACTAAAATTACTTTCTTAATAGCCCGTACATAGTTTTAAATTTCGACGCATTTGGGACGAAGTTAAAAGTACGTATACATTTTAAACTTCCTTTCTGGATTGCGTTTACGTAAGCGTAGTTCATCTCCATATAAAGTCGCTTAGCTTGTAAATCGCGCTAAAAAACCTTTTTCGGAATACGGGCCGAGATTACGCCTACAGTCGCATTCCAACCAATTGATCAACAACAAATCAATGTCTAGTTGGTTCTCTACTCTCCAGTTAGTTTTCATGAAAATAGCCATTTGGCTAAACATATACAATTGTAAATTAGTGGCCACTCTTTGGTTTGAATATCATAGTCACATTCGTTTTACAAGAAAACAAGAACTTTAACTAGCTTATGAGCAGAAAGTCCTTGTCTGCCGGTAGCCTGATGCCTGGCAATCTTTACAGACCCAATGTGTAAGACACAATAGATTTTCTTGACTTTTCTTCGTCTTTGTCAACTTTTATAATCACACAATTGGACGGAACATTCCATTTCATTTTCATTGGCCACTAAGCTAAGAAGGATACACACGTAATTTTTGAATTAATTTCAATACTTTAAAAAATTTACTTGGAATCTTTAGGTTTTATAAGCATCAAGTGCCTCTTAAGTCTGTTCTATTTACACAGATTACTCCGGCCCGACAATGTACATTTCAATAGATAAACCCAGAAGTGTGTTGGCAGGTAAAGTTGTTATTGTAAAAATATGTAAGATTTTCGTAAAGATACAGCTCTGTATTAATAGTTGCATATCACCTTCAGGTTATGAGGTTATCATTTATGATATGCACAATTGAGCAAGTAACTATCTGATGAACGTTAATCACTATGGCCCGTATTCCAAAACCTGATAATAAAAAAGCGATTTTAGCTTAAAATCGCCGATAATTTAAAATTTGTTTAAGCAAAACGAGTTTAAGTATTTTTAACCAATTGACTTGCTTAAACAAAAGCTTTAAACACGAGCAAAATCGTCGTTATTTAAAGGACGCTAAATGAGTGTATAAAAGGTCCTATGTGTTTTAATGGTGGAGCGCACAAAGTGTATTGTGGCTCCTCCGTAGCGTTTAAGGTTGTACACCAACTGGACGATAATGATATGCACCATGCTGTTGTCAATTGGACAGTCAATGGGCCGCACGCTGACGGAAACACACATTAAAACATTCTTAAACTACCCGTACTGTTTAAATTTCGAGCATTTATGTGCAATGTTATTAAATTGTGGTTTACTTAAAAATCCTTTCTGGAATGAGTTTACTTAAGCGATCGTTTATCTCAATTTAAACGTTAGTTTAGCTTAAAATCGCGCTAAACACCTTTTTGGAATACGGGTCCTCGCTAATAGGTTTAAATCCCATTGGAAATGGGTGGAAAACAGATCCCCCCTGTTAATATCGAATAATCGTTTATACTCTAGTTTACTTCGGGGATACCATGGTATGCACTGATTGTGCACAAAAGTATAATTCATATGCTCATTAAATGAAAGGGCCTAGGTTGCAAGGTTTTTGAGAAATTGCCAAGTTTATCTGCTGTAAAACTTTTGGGGGGACACCCTGTACTGGGAGGTAAAAAGGGAGGTGTAGTACGCGTGTGTGTGGGTGTTTACCAAAATCAAAGCAGTGGAAAAGTGTTTTAGGGGTAAATAGGGAAAGGGCGATAACATGTCGAAAGTATACAGCAAGTTCGCCATGTTCCAAGGGTTAAATAAGGTATAGTTGCCCCCAATATGCAGGTGGATAGTTCAATGGCTATGACGTAAATAGGTTCAAGCTCACTCACACTGGTGGTTAAGTTAGGTTTATCCATTGTTATAAATATGTCAAAAAAACAAAAAAACCGAAAATTAAAAAAAATATAATGGTTGCACCATTTATGATATTTTATTGCGTAATGCAAGATGGACTGGGGGTTACAGGGCCAGGGTCATGTGGGAGGTCACTATCCATAAATTTGGAATCTCTATGACGAATCTACACCACTTTTCTTATCTAGTGTGACCAAATTAAAATTTACAACCCGTGGGAACACATGTGGACCATTCTGTAATTTTACCCAGGGTGGTGACCTTAATTGTATGTGCCTATTGCTACTAATCTATAGTCATAGCTAAGTAAAAACCATTACCTTTTTGAACCTTAGGAGAGTCCTACAAATTGGTGCAGTCTTTTTAAATCATTTCGAATTCTAGTTTTACCTCACTTGTTCACCTCTTGTGTTCCATAAGGTGATAGTGAGAACTTTTAGATATTACAATAAAATTGTTCCTTTTGCAACTTGTTTTGGATCAAATCATCACTGACCTAATGGTGCTTGCTATATTGGAATCTTAAACAAGGCGACCACTGCTAAGATGCCCCTTTAATCAAATCCCTATCAGCAGATTACCGGTACTTTCAATTATTGTCACAGGGTATTGCATCAGTTGACGTGAAATATCCAGAAGCACCATGGCACTTATGCACAAAAGCTATTCCTCTTCGTAGCGGATACAGCGGTGATCATAGTTTCTCTTCAGCTAGTAAGGAGTTTATGAAATTAGTTAACATTGTCAAAATACTAAATTTCCGATGTGGTAAAATGTATAGGGCGCTTGCACGGAAGGGTCAATAAGTTAACTTGGCAAGACCTGTCCTCAATAAAATTTTCCATCGCTAAACATTTATCAAAACAAAACAGTGATTGCTATGGAGGAGCCGAGTAAGAAGGACAATTAGGGCCCGAAAGCACGCAAACCTTTAACAAAAATAACACAAGAAAAACATATTCCAAATACAAGAACGATACAGGACACCACAAGAGACATGCTTATCAATTATTATATTGAGAGATAAGGTTTTCTTTAAATCGTTCTCGAATGTTACAGATTTCGATTGTTTCAGACATGGTTGTAGAGAAAAACCGAACAACCGAGCCTTGCAGAGCAAGCACTAAAAAATAAAAAGAACACATTCAAATTTAATTACTATTATCAAATTCAATCAGTCAATCTCTACATTCCTAATCTGATATAGTTTACGAACTCGTATCTTCCCAAAGGTTTATGTTGCCCCTTACAGGTAGATCAGCGATTTATTATTATATATATATATATCTATATATATATATATAGAGAGAGAGAGATGAGAGGAGAGAGAGAGGAGAGGAGAGAGAGAGAGATTAAACAGAGTAAAGAATTGGCTGAAGCGGGATTTGACCGGCCGGCCGGTTCGAATCCGACTTTCCTGCCAATCTTTACTCATGTTTTGTTCATCATACTTGTTCTTCAATCAGTGTGCATCAAATATGATTCAGTAAATGAAAAAAAGCCGTTTTCCCCATCATCTGTTTCTTGAGTTATATATATAATATATATATAATAAATACTATATATATATGTAGAGTATTATATATATCATATATCCTTTGTAACAGTTGTTGAGCTCTCTATGACTGTCTTTCAGTAGACAAACTCTGGAATGCGTTGGATGCTGCTTGACACCATAGGATATAGGTAAACTATGTTATAATGGTTGTCTAAGCGCATCCACCCATTCTCCATCCTTCGCTGATGACTCCCATGGAGGGGGATGAATGATGAAACTCAGAGTAGCGACAGCTATTCCACAAATTTGACAAATTTAATACTATATATATCTATATCCCTAAAGACCAAAACCAACTTTACCCACTGTTCAAATTTTGGGAAAAATTCTCATTTCAGTCGATTCATCGCGGCCATCCCCCAGCCGAAAAGGCCGAAAGCTTTCAGCCACACCACAACTATTAACTCTAGCGGCCCCTTTCAGGTAAATACTAAGGAATGTGGTTACGCTCTGGACTAGTTCATTTTTAAAAGTCTACATACCGTGGCCCGGATAGGTGACTTTTCACCAAAAGATCTAGGGCGACTTCCGTTGAACAAGGAGCGGTCCGCTCTGGGAATTAGTTTTTTTCTGAACTCTGGACTTAGTTTTTTTCCACCCAACGTTCGCTTAGTAGATAAGAGTGATTTTTAGATGCACAATGAAGTGGTCCGCTACTGCAAAAAATCCGCTGCCGTGGCCCGGCTAAGGGTGACTTTTCACTGCCGGGACCGGTAGGTGCCTTTCACCTGAAAAATCACTAAAAGATTAGGAGACTTTCCGCTGACCATAGGAAGCGGTCCGCTCTGGGACTTAGTTCATTTTGAAAGTCTACATGCCGTGGCCCGGATAGGTGCACTTGTCACTGAAAGATCACTAAAAAAGATCTAGGGCGACTTTCGCTGACCCGGGATAGCGGTCCGCACTGGACTTAGTTCATTTTTTTGAAAAAGTTCTACCTCCGTGGCCGGCTAAGTGACTTTCCCCTGCTGGCCCGGCTAGGTGCTTTTCACTGAAACGATTTCACTGTAAAAGATCTAGGGCGGACTTGCCCTGACCTAGAACCGGTCCGCTCGGGACTTAGTTCATTTTTGGCACGTCTACCTGCCGTGGCCACGGATAAGGGCACTTGTCATAGCTGAAAGATCACTAAAAGATTCTAGGTGGCGAATTTCCACTGACCATGGAAGGGGTACGCTCTGGACTTAGTCATTTTTGAAAAGTCTACCTGCCCGGGCCCGGGCCCGGAGAAGGGACTTTTCACTGCCGTGGTCAGGCTAGGTCGCCTCTTGTCATGAAAGATCACCTGAAAAGATTAGGGCGCCGAATTTCCAGCTGACCCATGGAAGCAGGTCCGCTATGGACTTAGTTCATTTTGGAAAAGTCTTCACCTGCGTGGCGGCTAGGTGCCGGTCACTGAAAAGCATCCTTAAAAGATCTAGGGCGACATTTCCGATGACCATTTTTGGAAGCGGTCCGCTCTGGACTTAGTTAATTTTTTTGAAAAGTCTACCTGCGGTGGCCCGGCTAAGTGAGGGGGTCTTTCACTGCCGTGGCCCGGCAAAGGTGCCTTTTCATGAACGATCCACTAAAAGATCTAGGCACTTCCGCTGACAGGAAGCGGTCCGCTCTGGAAGTAGTTTTTTTGAACTATGGACTTAGTTTTTTTTTAGGGACTTAGTTACAGTTGTGAAATGTCCGTAGATGACACACCCCTCTATAGTATACGTTCTGGTCGGGACCCATACTCTATCCTTAGAGCAACTTCATAGCGATGGCCCCGTAACTTAACCTGAACTATTGCGAGTTGCTGTCAGAAACAGGACATGATACGCACTCTCTAAAACAGTAGATAGTGAACCTTCCACACCTATTAAATAGGTTTCTTGCGAAACGAACGGTGGCAACATTTTTCTGCGGACTCTAGGTTGTCTCCGGCCCAATAAGAGGTGATTTCCGCTGTGGCCCAGCTAGGTGGGACTTTTCACTGAAAGAAAACTAAAAGCATCTAGGGCGGACTTTCCGCTGACCAGGAAGCGGTTCCGCTCTTGGACTTAGTTCAATTGCTGAAAAAGTATACCTGCCGTGGCCCGGCTAGGTGACTTTCCCTTGCCGTGCCCCGGATAGGTGAACTTTTCACTGCCGTGGCCCCTGGGGAGGAAGCGGTCCGCTATGGACTTAGTTCATTTTGAAAAGTCTACCTGCCCGTGGCCCGGCTACATGACTTTTCACTGCCGTGGCCGGCTAAGGGTTGGATCGTGGGTATTCGCACCACCACTTATGTCGCCCGGGAATCACCAGGGGAGCTTACTAACAAAAATGTTGGACACCTTCCGGTTTCCGCAAAACTCAACTTAAAATAGGGTTTTGAAGGAAAAAACATCATGTATAGAAAGAGTGCCGGGCCTGACTGGTTTCTGATCGCCAGACCCACATGGGGGGTGGTTTAGGTGTGACGCGGTAGAAATGAAAATGCCAATGTGGCGCCCAACTGTCGGGGACCAGAACGTCTACTATAGGGGAGTATATTCGTGTACTGGCCCGGGGTTAGTGGGTTTTGGGGGGGATTGAGCGGCTAGAGTGTTTGCGCCAAATTTTTTCTAGCCGGCGGACGGGGCGTTTTCCCACTATAGTGGATTTTTAAGAGGAGCGGCTCTCGACTGGACTGAGAGCTAAAAATGGAAGGGTGCCGTATGCGAAATCTGGATTTTGATCTAGACGCTCGGTAGCTGTTACATTGAGTGTGTACAAAATGTAGCATGATGCGCAGAGGGGCCCAAAAAGCCGGCCTGCAGCGGCTGGCGCGTTGGTTCGGGACCAGAACGTATCCTCTACATAGTCGAGCAACTGCATGTGGATTTGAAAAATTGACCAAGTCCGGAGCGGACCAGTTACACGCAGGGAGCCGCGATTTCCCTCCCAGGCGGCTTGGAAGCCTCAGCTCGGGACTTGTTTTTTTTTTCACCTTACCGCTCTGGACTTAGTTTTTTTTTCACCATTAACTATGGATGTTGGATATAGGGCAAAAATTTCCCGTTCAATCCCGAGGCAGTGGTCCGCTCTTGGACTTAGTTAATTTTTTCAAAAGTCCGGAGGGACCAGTTACACGCATGTAGCCGCGATTTCAGGCTAAAGATCAAGGAAGCCGACCGCCCGGGACTTAGTTTTTTTCACCCTTACTATGGCTGTTGGATTAGGGCAAAATTTCCCGGTGTTAAATACCGAGGAGTGGTCCGCTCTGGACTTCGTTATTTTTTCAAAAAGTCCGGGAGCGGACCATGCTTCACGCATGTAGCCGCGATTCCGGCTACAAGATCAAGGAAGCCGACGATTGCAACATTAGTTTTTTTTCACCATGAACTATGGCTACTGGATCTAGGGCCAATTTCCCGATAAAAGACCGAGGCAGTAGTACGCTCTGACTTAGTCGTTTTTTCAAACAGTGGACTTAGTCAATTTCTCGAAAGAGGACCTTTTCCATTTTCAAATGTAGATATTGTGTCAAATCTTAAAAAAGGGATTTGGTGAATTGATGAAAGGCCGGCCCCATCTCGAATTTACTTGAAAGGCAGGCCGCATCTGAAGTTCAACGCAAGTAGTCACTTTGGGAGAAAATTTGGTGGTGAAAAGATCCGTTTCCAGTAACTTACAGTTTACTGCAAAGGCAGGCCGCCTCTGAATTTCACCGCAAGTAGTCACTTTGGGGAAGAAATTTGGTGGTGAAAAGGACCCGTTCCAGTCACTTTGGGGAGAAATTTGGACGGTGATGAAAAGAACCGTTCCATCATGTGACCGGTACTTCCGGTTCTTTGATTCCAAGGTATTAAGATTATAAAAAGCAATCGTTTTTCAGGTAAGTATCAGATGGACTCAGTGGATAGGACGATAGACCGAAGACCAGACGCTACGCTACACCAAACCAAACCGCTAGGATTCCGGATTTCCAGGTTCGAGTCACACTCAAGGTAAATTAATTTTGTTCTCTTTTCTTATTCGCATCCTTTTGTCACGTGATGATACCGTAGTGGTACGTGGCACGCGATGATTCGTGGCGGGAAATAAAAAGGTTATAAAGGAGCGATCGCCAGCGATCTGTATAAGTCTAGCACTGGACACGACGACAAGCACTTCAGAGTCCCACCGAAGAACAGCTTACCTCGGTGGTTGTAAAGAAAGATTAGAAAAAGGGGGAAATAAGCCTAAGAAGCCGCGGGTGGATACCGGTGAAGGTAGCAGCAGCCAGGACAGCCGACCGCACACTAAAATCTTGCCCGACACGAGGCGGGTTAGGCAGAAAGCAACGCGCGCAGCAGACTCCAGGCGCGCATCCAATTCATCAGCGGAGCCGGCGCTCTTACCCCGACCTGCTGTGCCAAACCAAAGCAACAAGAGGCACCAAAGGAGCCGGGGGATGGAACAAAACAAGGGCCCTGTTGCATCAAGCTCATCGGGGAAGGGATTATTTGCCAAGATAGGAGCAACTCACGCGTTGTAATCCCAGGATAGTCGTGCCAGATGACCAGGTGCAACCCTTTGATGAAGCTGCGCTTGACGCGGACCAAACGCTGGGACCGACTTTAGCCAGTGACATTGATGACCTATAAGGGATCAGAAGGATTTTTAATATGAGATCCCGCGGCAAGCCAGCCCACCTGCGACAGACAGAAGGGTGCCGAGTACATAGACGAGGGCAGAAAATGACCCGAAGCGAGGACCGATTGACTTGCAGGACCCTTCTAAGGACGATATCGGATGGACGCCACATTTGACCCCGGTGCGACGACACGTGTTCGGCGGTACACTGCCGAGTGGCCCGACCTTTGACGCTGACCAACGACGCGTCCCCTGGAATATTTTGCGGAGTTTTTCTTTAATCTCGTCCAGGAGATCCCGACTGGAAAAACATCCGGTGAGAGAAAAGAGGGTGAGAAAGATAGAAAGATGAAATCGGCCGCCGAAATCCGCCGCGTGGTTTGGTATCCATTGGTTGATGGGTCTTTAGGTCTTAATTCGATGGCGAACGCCAAGGATTATTGGTCGACCATCCGGGTTTACGAAACCCCCCGATTGATTGCAATGCCGATGGGTTTATTAAACGCAGTTTGAAGTCCTGTCTGTGATCTCTTGTGCGAATCCGGCTACCGACCCAAAGAGCTGGATTGCAGAAACTCAGGAAGAAAGAGAGCATAAGTTCAATGACATCCGAAAGCATCCGCGGGATAGAGTCCAGTCCGCCTGGGACACTGTTTAGCGGAATTGCCAGGAGAAGTAGAACTGCAATCCGAACTATCTCTCGATGAGCAGGGTGCCGTACAAGGGGCAGTACGGTTGGCTGACGAACCATGAAATGCCGACCAAGCCTACCAGCCAGGGCTTAAGAATGTACGCATTTATGCGAAGGGGACACTGGATACATGTGCAACTTACTGCGTATGCACATTCAAACACGCGGCGGAAAGTCTTGGATATCGCGCTCGACAGTGACATCGATGTCACCACAACACGTTCCATCAAATTTACTGCGACAGTTTACGGATTCCGATCTATTAGCCCAGGGAAACTGTGGAGGCGATACCATCTAACCGGGGCAGTTGAAAGAGCATTCACGGGGACAGCCGATTGACTTCTCAAAAGATAGACGCAAAAAACCCGCGGACGATGTCAGCAAGAAAACTGGATAATAAACCCCCGCGTGGTACTTTTTATGTTCGGCAAAATCGGTGAGCACAACGTTCACGCTGTGGAAAGACGTCAAGGTTGTCCCACTAATTTCAACGCCGCATAACGGGTACCGCGATGCCAAAGATCCCGCAGAAGATCAGCCGGCGCGTTCGGCTCACCAAAGGCTCTAAGAAAGGGGCGCAAATTATCGCCGCTACGCCCGTAATTGTTGATACAACAAGTACAGGAGCGGCCAGTTTGAAAGCGGATCAGTTACGTGCATACAATCCTGGGAGGAGAAAGAGTCAGCATGGTGGAAGCAGGTGCTTTACTTCTTAGTCGATATCAGAGGGTCAATGCTTGGATTTGTTACAATCGTGTCCACACTGCGGCGGTACACCCGGCTGTTGATAAAATTGCTCGTCCTTCGAGGTTTATCCTCAAAATGGCCGAGGAGCTCATTGACTGTTCGGCAGGCGGCCGTTCCCCCACTGATCGACCTTGTAGTAAGGAATGCCTCAACCAATAGGGCCGGGCCATGAGCTGGTTGAAATGAGGACGAGGGCATCCGGACCCTGTAGGAGATGCCAGACCACTCGGAAGAACGACGCTCAGTGACAGCGGGGCGAAGCGGCAAGAAGTAGGGTGCATAACGTGCGCGGGGGCATCTCTGTGCGGGTGGAGTGTTTTTTGTATACCATCGCTTCATCTTTGATCAGAATTTGCAGTTTTGAATTGACCGACCACCTCGCGGTCTAAACAGGTGAGGTTGCGCAGGCATTTTGACGAAAGACGGACGCCTAAGGTAAGGTTGTGCCGAATGCTAGGGCACCGCTTGCTAACTTTGTCGATGACGACTCGAACAAATGACAGTGAACGTGCCCGCAGCGTTGTGGCGAAAACACAGTGCACCGCTTGTCAGTTCTAACATTGACAGAGGCCGAGCATACAGGTTGTGCCGAGGATTAGTGCACCACTGACCTAATGACTTTTACATTAAGACTCGCTTAACTTGTTACACAAAGATGTTGGGCCGAGTGTAAGGAGAGCACCATCTGGTTTATTTGGCTTGACCGGACCCTTTTCCTTAAGCTGATCGCCCTAAACCTTCGACGGCCGCGTCTTACAAGTCAAATAACATCAGAACCAACTTGTTAACTTCAATCTTCAGCTAGGCTACTGCTACCTCGCCAGTCCACCCGCAATCGCTTCACTGCTGCTACCAGGAAGGGCAAGCTAAGTACTGTTTTTTGGGGGAAACCGGGCCAATAAAACCACACATGGGAGGACTTCTCCGACCGGTATTTGGATCCGGTACCGGCAAGGAACTGAATGGGCGGGGCCCTATCCTCTCAGGAAATAAGGTTCCCCTGTGCCGTGGTGCGTTGGTTAACCCAACAGTTCCAAATACAAAACTAATGTCCCATACAAAGACTTGCAGCCTGGAGATACTGCTACCACAGAAGTGGAGCCGAAATACTACCAGCAACACCAAACTAAATCTTATCAGAAAATGTCGTGATAACCAGAGGGTGATCCAACTTAATTCAAAAGAAAGAAAACATTCCCTTTGCCCACAAATGCCAATACATTACACTGTCACACACAAATTAAAAACAACAAATTCCATCTAAGTAGCAAAAGGGTTAATTAAAGACCTGGAGGCCGAACATTACGGTTAAAATGCACGCGCCTTAACAGGCCGTGCGGCTCCGCCCCTTAGTTCCGCGTCAAGTTGAGGGGTCAGGAGCCGGGTCAAGGTCAGGGGGTTGCGACCGGGTTAAAAGTTAGTGGTTGGCAAGATTCATGCCAAGATAGGCCCAACATTACGGTTTTTAAAACAGCACGACGCCTTAAAAGGCGTTGCGGCCGCCCGTTAATTACGGTCAAGTGAGGGGTAAGATAGCGCGGTCAAGGTCAGGGGTTCCGACCGGGTAAAGGTTAGTGGTTAGGACCAGATTCAGGCAATAGGCCCATACATTACGGTAACCCAGCACGCGCCTTAACAGGCGTGCGGTCCGCCCCTTAGTTACCGTCAAGTGAGGGTCAGTGTAGCCGGGTCAAAGGGGTCAGGGGTTTGCGACCGGGTCAAATGTTAGTGGATAGGCCCAACATTACGAAAAAACAGCACGCGCCTTAACAGGAGTGCGGTCGCCCCTTAGTACCGTTCAAGTGAGGGCGGCAGTTAGCTGGGTCAAGGTCAGGGGTTCACATTGCCCGGGTCAAGGTCAGAGGTTGTGACCGGTTAGAGTCAGGGCGTTGGGGTTTGGGGACAAAGCTAACTATTGTAGGCCGAACATTGTGCGGTAGTTGCCAATTCATTCGCCAAGAGATGACCCGGTAGAGTTATAATAAATTGTTGGCTACCTACCGGGTTCCGCAAAAACCTATTTAGGATTGGGGTTTAGGGTCATATCTAATGTTTAAAAGAGTGCGTATCTATGCCTAGTTTCTGAAGCAAACTCGCAACAGTAAGTTCAGGTTAAGTAATGGGCATAGCTATGAAGTTGCTCTAAGGAAGAGCGTGCTTCGCGACCAGAACGTATACTATAGGAGGTAGTGAATCTCGCGACATTTCAAAAATGAATAAGTCCAGAAAAAAAAACTAAGTCCAGAGGTTCAGAAAAAAAACTAAGGCCAGAGCGGACCCGCTTCATTGGTGAGCGGAAAAAGTAGCCCTAGATCTTTAGTGATTTCAGTGCAAAGTCACATAGCCGGGGACGGCAGTGAAAAGTCACCTTGCGGGCCACGGCAGGTAGACTTTTCAAAAAATGAACTAAGTCCAGCGCGGACCGCTTCCTTGGTCAGCGGAAGTCGCCATAGATCTTTTAGTGATCTTTCGGTGAAAAGTCACTAGCCGGGCTACGCAGTGAACAGTCACCTTGCGGGCCAGCAGGTAGACTTTCAAAATGAACAAGTCCAGAGCGTGAACGCTTCCTTGGTCAGCCGGAAAGTCGCCCTGATCTTTTAGTGATCTTCAGTGAAAAGTCACCTTTGCCCCCCAGCCGGGCTACGGCAGTGAAAAGTCACCTTGCCGGGCCACGGAAGGTAGACTTTTCAAAAATGAACTAAGTCCAGTTGGACCGCTGGCCTTGAGTCCGCGGAAAGTCGCCCTAGATCTTTCAGTTGAAAAAGTCAACTAGCCGGGCTCGGCAGTGAAAAGTCACCGTGCCGGGGACACGGCAGGTAGCCTTTTCAAAAATGAACTAAGTCCAGTGCGGACCGCTGCATTGGTCAGGGGTAAATTGTTCTAGATTATTAACCCCACTCTTGGGTGAAAAGCACGTAGTCCGGGCCACGGCGGCAGCGTAGAGTTTTCCAGTAAGCGGTACACGTCATTGCGTCGCTGAAAATCACTCAATCTACAAGCGAACCTTGGGTGAAAAAAAACTAAGTCCAGATTCAGAAAAAAAAACCTAAGTCAGAAGCGTCGCCTGCATTGGTCTTCCACCTGGAAAGTGGCCGGGGACGTTGAGGAGCGGTCTCGCTGAAGAATGCTAGTTCAAAAAAAACGAATAAGTACCAAAAAGTTATAAGTCAGGGTCGGGGCGCACTCATCGAAATCTCAATCGTCAGGTTTCATCAACGTGGATATTTTCCAAATATGGAGTTTTTTTAGGTGCTGTATAAGGGTATATTATATTTATATCATCTATATATATATAAATATATATAATATATATATATATATATATATATATATATACCCGGTGGTCTGTGTGTCTTTCTCTCTGGCCCGCATCTATTTTCTCGGAGTTCCGAGGGTTGCACGTTTCCTGAAACTTGGTGGGTGGTTTGCCCTTGTGGACCGTCCGAAGACCGAGTTTCCATTGGTTAGTGGATCAAAGGTCATCAGTGGGTCATTCAAGGCAAAAAACTATTTAAAACAAGTAGTGCAAGTTAAAACAAGCCAGGTGATCGCGAAACCCGGGGACCCCTAGGATATTCTGTTATGACATTATGGATGTCCAGGTCAGAAATCCCTTTCAAACCAAATGAGCCTGATGTGCACATGGGATCTAAATTTTATATAATTAAAACCGATTTAATGATTTTCAATCAGTGTGGTTCAAGAAGTTGGTATGATGCCAAAAAATATTACATACCTGTATACTAAAATACAACACAATATTTAAGATTATGGAATCTTCCAAGTCCTGAAGGTAACTTTTGTCCAGCAATTCAAGCCGACAAGGTTGAAACCAAGTCTCGACGACACTATATTCTACAGTAACAAAATCCAGGTATTTTACAACCATCAGTCGTATGAAGCTCTTATGGCTTAAAAGATGACAGCAGACAGTTCAGCTATTAAGCACGGTGGCATCCAACATAGTTATAAATCCTGGTACTGTGTACAGCACAAACCTACCATTATGTAGATTAAAACTAGCGAGAACTCGATGTTATAGCTCCTGGTTAAAATGTTGGCCACGAGTCTTTACTCAAATCTCTCCTTATATAGGTTCCAAGTCTAAAAATAGATATAACCTACACAACAGCATAACACATAACTTGCTCTAGCTGACCACATTGGATTTAAGTACTCCTACAACTCATATGCCATACGGCCACGCCCACATACACTTACAAATTATACAACAATCATGGGGACCCATAAAATTATGCAATAGTTTTGCATCTCGAGAGACACCCATAAACAAGTTGGCTCGTTCTAAATTTAGCCCGTTTGGGGAATACCATTTATTCTTCTAGTTGTAACAAACAGGTGCATATTCAAACCAGCACTAGGGAATTCCACTTATTCTCTGCACAGATATCCAGTAAATAAGCTTGGTCTGATGTCAATTCTAGCAAAGGGGGATTGCATAAGAAACAAAGTGCTTTTTACATGAGAAATATTTCTCAAATAAAATTGAAACATCGAAATTTAATATTTAATCAGAAAAAGGAGGACAATATCCACATCCCCTCCTTAAAAGAAAATTGAATGAAAATGAAAATTTTTCTAAAACCTCGCTTTATACCTTGAACCATTGTGTGGTTACACTTAACAGTTACACAGTGCAAATTTCAATTTCTAATGTTATTGCATTGACTGTTCTCAGTCTATATTACAATTGAATATTAAAATTTCTGAACAAAATGTAGGCAGCTCTGGACAAGGAATCTGCCAAGAACATTTTTTCTTCTTTGAATGTTTAGTCAGATGTATTATGTGTAGGTAACATCCAACTGACACAACATCCATCCAAAAACAAAAGGCTTAAAGTCATCCCTTAATTACTTTTTCTGGGTCAATTCCTTTTGTGGGCATGATTGTTCTAGAACAGAAGAATTGAACTTTTGACCTCAAATCAACTGCAAAACATTTGGTTTGACTCACTTTAGCTCCCTCCTTTTTTGGGCGGATAGCCATGTAGCTCCAAACCACTAGTGACTGTTAAATGTACTGGTTCTTACAGTTGATTGCATGGAAATGAGACTTTGGGTCTCCGCCCCATGCTTGGCGTAGCACCATATTAAGTTAGGCAGCTTGTCAGCCATATCTATTGTTTTTTTGCCGTTTCTTTTCTCTATGTTTATTAAGTTAGGCGTTTCGCATAACTTATTGTTTTCTGCGCGTTTATTTCTTCTTTATCCTTATTCTTGTTAAGTACCGTTTCGCCCTCTAAATTATGTTTTCTTGCTTTTTCTTCTTCTTTCTTACAACCGAAACTCCTCCTAACGCTTTGATCTCTAATAACCAAAAATCGCTCAGAGTAATGACCGTGAACAAGCTATATGCGGTTTGCTTTTTTCGGGGTCAAGGTCACCTAAGGGTCACAAAGAACAAAACCTTAAGTGTGTAAAAAATTTAAAACGGGGTCAAATGGCAAATCTAAATATATCCTCAAGTAGACCATGATGAAAGACGAAAAAAAGCTTATGGTGACCTTGTCACAGGACCTATGGTTTGGGGTCAAAGGTCAAAATGCTTCAAATATGTCAAATTTTCAAAACCTATCTTGTTCTACAAATTGCATTCAATCATCTCGGCTGTATGTCATATGAATGAGCTTTATCTAGTGTCTATGGGATGTGCTCCGTTTGGGGTCAAAGGTCATCCTGGTGTCACAGGGGTCAAAAACATTTACTGTGTAAAAAATTGAAAACAGGGTTAAATGGCAAATCTTAATGGTGCATCTTGTAGATCTCCATGAAAGATGAAAAAATGGCTATTGTGACCTCTTCATACGACCCACTCTTTTGGGATCAAAGGTCAACAAACGCCTAACTTACCTCGTGCCCTTGGAGAGGGCACAGTGTCTCTGTCTAGTTCTTTCTTACAACCGTAAATAAACCGTAACGCTCGTGAGCAGCTTTGACCTCTAATAACCAAAATCGCTCAGAGTAATGACCTTGATACAAACTATATGCGGTGTGCTTTGTTCGGGGTCAAGGGTCACCTAAAGGTCACGAAGAGCAAAAACCTTAAGTGTGTAAAAATTTAAAACAGGGTCAAATGGCAAATCTAAATGTATCATCAAGTAGACCATGATGAAAGAAGACAAAAAAACTTATAGTGACCTTGTCATATGACCTATGGTTTGGAGGTCAAAGGTCAAAATGCTTTGAAATTGTCAAATTTGTTCTACAAATTGCACGCAATCATCTCAGCTGTAGGTCATATGAATGAGCTCTATTTAATGTATATGGGGTATGCTCTGTTTGGGGTCAAAGGTCATCCTGGGGTCACAGGGGTCAAAAACATTTAGTGTGTAAAAAATTTAAAACCGGATCAAATCGCAAATCTACATATTATCATCATGTAGAGCGTGATGAAAAATGAAAAAATGTAAATGATGACCTTTTCATAGGACTTATGGTTTGGGATCAAATGTCAAAAACCTTCAAAGTGTCTAAATTTTAAAACCTTTCTTGTGCTACAAATTGCCATAAATAAACTTGATCTGAGCTATGTCCATTGTCTATGGGGTGTGCTCTATTTTCGGGTCAAATGTCATCCTGGGGTCACAGGAGTCAAAACCCTTAAATCCGTAAACATTTGGCCAGGTCATTCAATGATTACTGATATTTGTGTGTGGATTCGTAAATGCACGCGATCGTGAGCACAGATGGCGCTATAACAGTATTATTGCACAGGCCCAGGCGGCGGCGGCACATGGAAAATCCCAAAATGTAGACATCGTTATTGGTTTGCACATAAATCGCACATTTTGAATGCATTGGGTGTCAAAATGTCAAATGGTGTAGTTGATGGTTTTTCTTTGCTGCTGTAAACAATGCTATGATTACCGAATGGTTACGCCTAACTTACCACGTGCCCTCGATGAGGCGCACTTTCTAGTTCTTTCTTTCTTTCTTACAACCGTAACTCCTCAACGCTTTTACCTCAATAACCAAAATCGCCACAAGCTATATGTGGTGTGCTTTTTTCGGGGTCAAGGTCACCTAAAGGTCACAAAGAAAGCAAACCTAAGAATAACAATTATGAAACAAATAGGTTTTGAGCAGGCGATTTGAATTTGTCAACTGTTGGAGCGCGGCGGATATGAATGGGGAGATTATTCCAAAGTTTGGGACCAGTCACTGAGAAGGCCCTGTACCCAGCACATAGCGCGTCCTAGGAACTTGGAGGTTCAACCCATGACCAGAGCGGGTGGTGCATCTTGTAGATCTCCATGAAGATGAAAAAAAATGTCTATTGTGACCTCTTCATACGACCCACTCTTTTGGGTCAAAGGTCAACAACGCCTAACTTACCTCGTGCCCTTGGAAAGGGCACAGTGTCTCTGTCTAGTTTTCTTTGCTCCCCTTTTCATGGGAACCTGACTGGGATTTCCCCTCCTGTGTGCTACCATGAGACGCTTTGTTAGAACCCGACTTATTGTTGTATTTGTTATACCTAGTAAAATCTTGGCTAGGCCTACCAGTATTACTCAAACGTATTATATTATAAACGTATAAAATCATATCGTAATGTTAACATTTATGAAATTATGCTATAAAATTTAGCATTTTTGTATAAAACATGAAAAATAACAAGCTGACTCTATACCCAGCTTTTTGATGTAGTGGTGGCGGTTAATTCAAAATGGATTTTAGTCAGTAGTGGCATTAGCAACCGGCAGACTGCCCTTATCAACCAAGTACACAAGCTCACATAATAATAATAATATTTAATTCTTATAACGCCGACAAATCCACCGAAGTGCTCAGGGCGCCGCTGTGGAGCGCCTTAGGCTGCTAAAACACAACGAGTAAATTCAGACCGATAAGGAAGGCTTTATGGGAAGAAGTCCGATTTAGATGCAGGAGGAAGGAAACCGAAGTTCTCGGAGGAAAACTGCGAGGGACGGGCCGGGGGGGTACTCAGTGGAAAAGGGTAGGTAATATGTGCCGTCCATAGGGTCACCATTTTATTTATTTATTTATTTATTAAAACTTCGTTTACCTGGGTAACAAAAACCAGTGCTTACACTGCTTTCAGTTGTCCAGGGGTCAAACGTAATACATCAAAAAGACATACAGAAATTAACCAAAAAGTCATACTAATTTAAATGGTAAAAAAGACATGACATATAAAAAAAAAATTATGAAAGTAAGAACTGACAGGCTAGGCAGAAAGAAATATAAAAAAATATAAACCAAAACTCAAAAAATATTATATTGCACTATTTAACCCCCTTAATGATAACAATGGGTCGTTTTATCCCACCATGCTACTCTATTGATGGGTCCTTTTTGAGGTCTTGCTATATATAAATGGGTCCATTTTTGAATATTGGTCGCAATTTACGATGAAAAAGGTCCTTTTTCTTATTTTCGGTAAAAATACAATGAAAATGCTGTTGATTTTTCCGATAAGTTACTATGAAAATGGGCCGATTGCTAAATGGTGCGAAATTTCAAAGTTAACTATATGAAATGGGTCGAAAAAAATTTTGAAAACCAATATAAACAGGGTCATATTCTTGTACAATTGGTGTCACTATAAACATGGGTAGATTTTTTTACCTGGCGGACGCAACACCTCCCAATTTTGGGGCGAAAGTTAACCCCACCCCCCCCCCCCCCCGAGGACGGGTTATGGTCGGCAACCAAATTCACAAACGACACAGTCTCCGCAGGGGATTGACCCCGGGCCGCATTGGCGCGAAAGGCGGAGTCTATTGGGAAATCGTAGGACTTCTCTCTTCGAAATTAGGAGCGTAACCACTCAAGATTAGTATATGGTGAGGTTTGCCTAGTCGTATGGTGTATTAGAGATGGCAACTGTAATGACATTCGCTCATTTGCTCTTGCTTAAACAAACAAACAACAAACACATAAAGAAAACAAAAACGGTTTAGTCATATTGATGTACAGAGATCATATGCTTTGGCAACATTTTTTCAAGATTTGGTTACATGTCCTTTATGCCTACTCATTTATCTAAAATATTTGTAATTTGATTGGTATTTGCATGGTATTATACAATTAGACAACAAAATCAGCTATGAGTAATCATCGAGGAGCCGGGGTGTTCATGTGGATTTTGCTCGGGTACTCATGCTCGTCCCCCCAGGACTAGCTGCAAATGGTATCAAAATCACAAAATAAGTTCCAGTCCCCGCTTTGGGGTATCAAATTCAGTTGTGATGGACTGGTCAATGTTAAAAACAGGAAAAAAATAATCTACACATAGCAGCAACATAAACTCGAGTTGTTCATTTTTCTTGCAGTAGCAAGTGTCATTTTCCATGTATATTTGCTATTTTGATATCTTTTATGAACGTATTGGAAAAGGACCCGAAAGGGGTCTAATTTTCCCATGCAAATTGACCCTTTAGGGTATGTGCTCACTGGAAAAAAAAATAGGATAATTTCACCAAAAACTGCGTTTCCCATTAGGGGTATAGAAGTTTTCAATGAAAAATTTTTGGGGGGGGGGGGGGGTTTTTTTCCCCCGTTAGGGGTACTTCAGAACAATGGAACGAGCAATGGGTACCCAACTAACCTTTGAGAACCCCCCTCCCCTGGCCCCCGGTAATC
>JAMKCH010039697.1:0-12833 GCA_023653785.1 Ophioderma brevispina
AAAACAAAAATCAATATGAGAATCAACACACCCCTTGTCCTCGCACTCAATAGTCAGACACAACACCTGACAGTATTACGCATTATGGCATGATGCGTGAACTAGGTTGGGATTCCCCAAATCATAAACCATGGACATGCACGACCTCTCTGACGTTACAAACGTACTTGTGTATTCAAAATCTCGATGAGGTTATTTAATTGGCCCTAAGTTAAAATTTTAAGGGCCCTCTGAACAGAAATAAAGTAGAATCCGAAAACTCGAAAGGAAAATCACGCGTGTGCACGAGTGATGAACCATAGGCCACAGGCAGATCCCGTAGCGTTTAAAAAACAGTGGCGCACCCCTGGCAAGTACATAATTTTTCTAAATTAAATTGTCTAAATTATCAAAATCAGGTTTTACGGTTGTCCACCTATAGTATCGTGCACATTCTCTTGAAATTAATAAAATCACCCATTTCCGGACGAATCTATTACATATTAAACTCGGTATTAAAGATTGCTTACAGTTCTCTATCACAATGCGTTACGAAGCTGTGCCGAACGTTGACCTCTAAAACCGCGGTTAAAATGTGCGTACGAGGTCAAAAACATAATTGCATGCATAAAAACATGGCGATGTCCAGGCTAACATGCTAACGTACCGGAAAAGTTCGAGAGAAAAAGGGCATTATGGACCAAGGTCCCTGAGCGAGCCATTTACAGAAATCATGAGAAGCGGCTAGGGGACGACCCACCGGAACCCCCCTAGTTCAATCCGGAAGATTATGCGTGTGTGGCGCTTTATTCCGTTAAGTGGTTATTTAAGTATTACAAAAAACGATTTTCTGCCGCCTCGAGTTTCGTGCGTGAGTCCCTATTCGCTTGTTTGTAATCAAGAGTTTCTTGGGTCGAGTTCCACTTCTGACGCTAAATTGAATCATTTTTGGGACTTAGAGATTGCAATGGAAACTTCAGAGTAAATGCGATTCACACGGTAAGTATAGGGTTACCTCGTCGGCCCTAGCCGCTTGTAATCAAGTGGACCAAATATTTTAGTGCGCGAAAGAGTGGATGAATTTTATGTGCTGAGGCGGAATGGGCCGGAGAAAGAGCAGCCCTCGGTCATCAAAAGCATGAAAGTCGATTGTCGTGCCTGGATGAATGTGAAACAACTCGTGTTGGGGGTCAGCTTTCCAGCAGGACGCCAGGTGATACAACATTTTGCGATGTGAACAAATAAGTCGGAAATAGACCAAGCAGGTATGTAGGAAATAGACTTATGTATTGAAAAGAATTACAAAAAAGTTCATCATCATGTGGACGTCAGTCAAGGGACATGTCACAAACACACAATTCAACAATGAACAACAACAAAGACCCGATTAAATTAATATTCGAGCGTTATATGATGACGCACGCATTTTACACTCGAATCGTATACTCAAAAAAATATTTAAGTAATAGTAGTACCGCATGATCTGTACCAGGGTCAGGACAGCCAGCCACCGTGTTGCCCGTACCATTATCGATTAGATTCATACTGATGCATGAATTAGTACATGTAATGATGTAAATTTCTGCCACAAACATCCTTCAAAAACTTGCCGAATTCATTGGGTGGTGGCACAATACAAATGTTTCCCTAATTTTACTGTGATTGTGAATCTCTGACATTACTGACAACCGTGGTGTATTGAGTCACCAGTGTGGGACGAGTTTGGTTTAAATTTAAAGTAGGCGGACAGTCTCCTTCACAATTCCTTTTTGAAATAGGGTCTATATTCGCGCTCGAGAGGTGTTGCGTGTAATGCGCCAGACTGTATTTTTCTTTACGCGTTGTTCATGGTTCGTATGGCGGGGAATGCTACGTAGGTATTGAAACAGAAAAGGATTTATGACGGAGACTCGAGAGAGTTACTTATTATTACTATTATTCAACAGACCCAATGTTTGCAGTTTTACCAGTGAGCAGGTGTGATTAGGCTGTTCTCAACCAACGAAACTCCAACAGATTATCGGAATTGAATGTTGGCAAATCAGAATTGCAAAAGACTATTTGGTGTGATAATTCCTGCATGCTTGGTTTATTTTTAGTGCTATTATATCAAAGCACATTGCCACATTTAACCATAATGCTCTTAGGGTTTACAATGAATTCCTTAAATGTTATCAAATTAAAATGTTTCTTTATTTCTGTTATCAGTCAGGGAATGTAGTTACAAGGTCGAGACGGAAGAGGTACCACAGCCTGTTGTGATCATGCAGATGGATGTCTGCACAGTGGCAGTTAATTCAACATGTAATCCATTACCGACCTAAACGAATGTAACTGCAAACAGCATGGCGAACATGAGTTCATGTGCTTTAAGTACATCTTTATACCCTTTGGACATAATGTGAATCCGTCCAAGCGGCAATTATCGGCAATTATGATCTTTTCATTGCCGCTTATTGCTGATCGGAGGTTTGACGTTGTTGCTAACTGCTGGTTGGATGTTTTCCCGGAGAGATATGTTGCTGAATAAGGCTGGTCTGGCTCCCTGGTTTGAAACTTTTCGACTTGCTTCAGGCAAAAAAAATGTTGTTGGAGTAACCCGCCCACCCTAATTTTGAAAATCAAGCCCCTCCAAAAAAGTATACCCTACCCTATTTTTAAATTGATTTCAAGTTGTTTTTTTTTTTTTTTTAATTTTTCTTTTTTTTTGAATATATTTTTGGTGTGTTTTTGGTGTTCTGGTGTAACTTTGGGAGGCCCTACTCATCTGCATAACAACCATAGACTAGTGTGTGATTGATGTAGTAATGCATTATATATCAAAAAATCTGCCCCGCCCACCCCTATTTTGCACGGGCCCGTTACTCCAATACAAAATTTTTTTGGCCTACTCGCCAGTCAGACACTAACCCCTCAGGATATTGCCCAAAAATGTAATCTGTACCTGCGCGTTCGAAGGTGTATATCCTTTCAGGAAGTGATGAGTACTGCCGTCGGACTTTACCGCTGTGTTGAAACAGAAAAAATGCGTAAATGCACTGCTCTGCCTCTGGTAGATCAAACAAATTAGATGGATGCTTATGCTGGTCGAACATTACCCTCAAGATTGAAAGATCTTCTGACTTGTGTGTTCTAACTGCCGCTCAGACATTAACCCTTGAGAGACCCATTACTACTAACTGCGCGCTGATTGATTTAAAATTCATTAAATTAGATCTCAAAACTGTATGTTTCCCATCCCCCCACCCCCAAAATGCATGTTTTTAAATGTAAAATGTTCCCTCATTATCTTTAACCAATTATGACCAATTTTGATAAATATTTATTAATCTTTCCCGGAGAGGCATGGTCAGGCACTCAAGTGTTTAAAAAAAAATGGCACTTGCCCAGACTAGCCCAGCAACCTCTGTATACCATTCTGATGCTATCGTTAGGGAAGCGATGGACACATTTTCGACACCTAAACACTTATTATTTTTTTCAAATGCGCAAGGAGCTTGCCATATGTCTGAGCATTGTGGCATTCACAGATGCTCCTGGAGCATATTTGACTGAAAATAGTTATCCCGATTATTTTACTCAGGGGGTCAAAACTGTTAACGATTCATGGTGCCACAATATTCACGCTTAAAATCTGGGATATTTACCGGAAGGCTTTTGATCTCGTCCCAACTTTGATAACGCACGTATAGAAATTAAATGATCGATAAAAAGTAATGCCAGTCTTTTTACAGGGATTTTCAGCCAACCACTGTATGTTCGCATATCCATGCCAGTAACAAAAATATTTGAGGGGGGGTAAGCGTTGATTTCTCCGCCTCGGAGAGGGGGGGCTTTGAGTCGGAGCAGCACCGCTGGGCGGGAGCTTGCCTCTGGATGATCAAACAAGCAAAAAAGGGGGCGACTAACCGGTATCGCTATCCCTCTCGATCAGGAAAACCGGGGTACTCGACTCACTGGGAACGGGGGGCTCCGCATTAAGCAGAGCGGAGGCTGCCTCTCCCGCGGTAGCACGAGATATCCTCAACCGCTTTAGTAGTCTGCTCGCTAGAGCGTCGCTGGCTCAGTACACCGCGGGATACTGAACCCAAACACTCATCGACACGACAAAGGGAGGGCCCACTCGTTACACCCCTCGAAAACAGTGGTTGCGCAGCTTGAGGGAGGGGTACGGGCTTCCGACGGGCATGGAGTGGGATGGGACGGTACACGGACCGACGGCATGAAGGGCGCGTAACCACGGGGAAGCAGTCGGAGGGAGCACGCGCAGTAACTACACGGCCGTGGGAAACCGGCCACACTAATCAATTGAAATGTGATGTGGCATAGAAATGTTAATCCCTGTTACAATTGATTCCGGCCTTGGGTTTGCCTTTTAGCTGATTTCAGCTTTTTTACTGCCTTCAAAAAATAAAAAGGAGCTTTTTCTTCATTTCCAGCCAGTTTTAGACCTCTGCATCCAGTTTTATGCTATATTCAGCTAGTTTTTCAAAACCTCATCTCACACCCCCCCCCCCCCCCCCCCCTTGTCGGTATAATAAGTATACAGTCGTTGCATATATGTGAGAGACCCATTTTTAAAGTAACCTGCAAATTCCAATTCAAAGTTGAAATTGCATATATGAGAGGAATCCAGAAGTCTTAAGTTCAAATTTCACCATGCGTGATACGTTCTTGAAGTGGCAATTTAATTTATGCCACTTTGCCATTTAGCTAACTTCCATGGTGTTTAACTTGGGCATTGGAGACGTGAAGTAATAAATGCAAGCTCAGGATAGATTTCAATGATGGGGAAAAGAACCATCGGGCATAACTCAATCCGGGATCTTGCTTGTCTTTGTCTTGGATAGTTTATTGGGATCTTGAAATCTGCAACAGGATAAAGATGATATGTGTTCAGTTTATTAATGTTTTATAGAGGACCATGGGTAAATATCTGGAAAAAAGTCCACTTCTGCAAGTCCCCCTTCACCCAAGAAAACCACCTTTTGTGAAGAATGATTTCAACCTCTCCTAAAAATCCTGATTTTAGGGCCCCTGGTCCTTGGCTATCCCATCTATAATTTGGATATTTTGGTAAGGTAGCCCAATCTGACACACTTACTGACGCAATTATGAATTTGAAACAAATTTGGAGAAAATCTTTCGAAAATATCGTGTTCAAAAAAATCCTGCTTACGGGCCCGGGCTTCACTAGGGGCGCCCCATCTGAAAATTAGAGTATTTCTGTAAATGTAAGGTGACCCGCCTGACACTTTTATGAACAACGTGAACCCAATTCTGGAATTTGGAAACTTCACCAGAATAAACCATGTTCATTCCCTAAGGTTCAAAATTAAAGGTGCCAATTACAATGATTCATTATAATTTTGTAAGAAACACGACAATATTAATTGGTGTGCCTATCTTATAGACGAGACGATATAGATAGTACGTAGTCTCGCAAGTGTTACGCGCGCGATAAGGTTACGCAGTGCAAGCAGCTCGTACGGGTTGGTCCTTTTTGAGAGCGGGGGAATATTTTGCCATTTTAACTAAATATTGAAATAAAAATATTTCGGCTGATGAAAAACAACCAAAAACTACAAAGGAACGAGAATAAACGATAGGATTTGTTGTTTAATTGCATATCTAAATATCTTGTCCTATTGGATGGGCAGCCAGTTTTTTTATCATAGTCGGCATCCACTACTCAAAATATTGGACTGCCCATCCAAAATGGACATGATATTAGATAGGCCAAAACAAACAAATCCTATCTTTTATCATCTAATTCCAAATTAACTTCGGATCCAATATACAATGTGAGCGGTAATTGGGTGTAGGGGGAGGCTATTACGATATCCACACTGTTCAAAAAATTTTCCTGGTTACCATAAACAAATTAGGTTTTGGCTTGTAGCATCAAAATGGGAAAAAGTCCGTCAAAAATTTTTGCAGATGAGATGAGAAAATACGGTTTTGATGATAACAAAATTGCAGGTTCGATGGTGCAAGAGGTGGAAATGGGGATCGAGGTTGATACCCCTTTAACTAAGCGAGTCAAGGTGTAGATTGGGTCTCCTATGAAACACCCACCAATTCACTACCTCAAACATTGTCATATTTGTGTTGTTACAGTCTGAACAGTATTGCTATATTGAACTTCTGAACACTATGAAAAAGCTCCCCCCCACCTTCAACACATCCCATATCGGATCCCAATCAAAAGCTATTAATTAAAGGGGTATTTCGGGATCCACAGCATCGCCCCGATTTACCTCACAGTTATTGAATTTTATATCATCGATCCGTTGGCCAAGTATAGTAAGTGTGCCGAATATTACGTGCAAATTCGATCTACTCAAGATGAAATTCGTTAATTTGGTTTTCTGTCTGAAACGGACAGAATTACAGCACAGTGGCCTATGGGCCGTGTGGTTACACTATTTCGCTTATAGATCAAAAGCAACATTCGGATCAACTGAAATTTTGGAAATAACCTTTTGTTTGAGATATATAGGTACTACATAAACAAAATAAAGTGCTAGGATAACGAACTGCACCTTTAAGATAAAATGCACTATCCTATTAATTACAACCACTCTGCAAAGATACGGCCAGCTAAATCCCTGATTGTTTCATCAGAATAAAATTTGGGACACTTATTCTAGAACACTTTCAGATTTTCACAAACAGCAGGATGCCAGTCCCCTTGAGCATGTGAGCGTGAGTGAGTCTGCTGAATTTGGAGGGTTTCATGAGCCGACATGGTTTGTTACAAACAGCAATATCTGGAGAAAGAACACCTTGTAGAAGTGAGAACACATGAAATTCTAATCAGGAAACAATATTCTATGATACCCTACCAGATTTCGTTAATTGTGGGGGTGCGCCACCTCGAGTGAGTTATAAAGGTATTTCCTGTGTGCACACGGTAGCCTACCAGGCATGGTTAATTACTAGTACATGTCATTGTGTTTAATATGTAATGGACGTATCATTGTTGACAGAGAGTGGTTGGTTTAAGTCATGAAAGTTGACCTTAGACATGTTAGGCTAGGCTAGGTTTCCATATAAATTTAGGTTCAAAAGTAGGTCTAATTATATAAATAATGGTGGTGTATTTCTTTTTGCTTGAACACGGCAATACACGGTTATTTATGATTAGGCCTAAAACAGTTCCCAATATCAACAGACGACATCATCATGATCATGATCGACACGTCATTGACCCGCAGCCAAACTCACCTTTAAACTACAAAGTGAAGCACATATCCGCTCGGACCGCTGTATGCAGAAGATGAATTTGCTTGTGGTGTACTCGTGTGGCCAGAATAAATTTTGTAATATATTCCATGATTCTGATGTAATGCTATCGATTGAGGCATTCATTCATGCATTGGTACCCCCATCATGACGTGGTCCTAACATGGCTAACAGTGAAGTCTGTGACTGTCACGTCGCTCACAAATGCACAGTAGCGTCCTCTTGCACGTGGAAAAATAGCCAGATACTTGGATTATCTGGACATCAAACATATCGTTTTTCAGAACTAACGATATGTATTATGATATTAAACATCCAGCAAATCACGATGGACACAGTAGAACAACTTTTATTACGTGTCAATTTTCTTCTTAAAAATCCCGGCTAAACTTATCTGAGTGGTGCCCCGTAACAAGAATAACAAATCATGTTGTAGATTTGCATAAAACTTGCGGATTGTATTCAAAGCTGCGCTGTGATTGGTCAAATGTTGTCAACCGTATGACGTATGGGGAAATACCTGTACTCGAGAAGATCTTCCATTTTTATAGTAGGTGAGAGAAATATGTTGCAAAAAAAATGATGCATTGAACTGGATTGTAGGGGAATTTCTGGCAGAAAATCCTTAGAAATACAAGTTTAGAGTACAGTTACAGTTATTAATGAGGTTAAAAACCTTCCAGCTAATGTTTTGGGGTGATTGTTTTGGATCGTCGGTATTGTTTTGGTTCCTCGGAATTTCCCTCGGAGGGCTTGACCCCCCCTGGGAAATTCCTCCCCCTCAAGCCAAAACAAAGCCCGCGTTCCGATCCAAAACAACCACCCCAAAACATTAGCTGCGCGGTTTTTAACCTCTAAGTATCGCCTGCTTTCACGATGTTTACTACACACACACACACCAAGTTTCCTTGCAATCCTTGCAGGTGACACAAAAATTCAATGAAAGAGTTTGTGTGATAGAAAGAAAGCAAAGGGTTTACTTATTGTAAATAGCCGACCGACCATTATATTGACAAACTAAATGATCGGTATTACGCGGGCTCCGGATGTCGACTTTTTCCCAAGGCAATCATTGACAGCGCTCTGTATTGCGAGAATTGTTGCCATTTTTGACATTTTCCCACCTTATGACAGACCTAGGGCGCACCACTGTATAATGAATGACATGAGTAGGATCACCTTATGAATGACATGGGTAGGATCACCTTATGACCACATACAAGATGACCATATTTGGTTTGGATAGTTAATAGAGCAAGGTTACAGCAAATTGTTGACTATTTGACATTGCATCACCCCTATGACAGCACCATCAGGAGAACACACCCAGGGCAATGATTCCCAAAGAAGGTTCACATAATAACCTTAAAATGAACATCACCTTTTCGTGTGCTGGAATGGCAATCCGTCCAAAAGTATGAAGAATATCAGCATATTTTAAATACAAAAAATACTTTATTCTCATATTATTTTCTTATTTAGCCCCAGCAAATATAATCAAATACCAGAAAACAAGGTTATACACAAATTTGCAATTAGTTAAAATTGGCTTAATTGCCAATTGCCACATTCTGTAATTAGTTTCCTTATGAAAGTAAACAGATTGCAAGACATAAAATATTCAGCCATACATTCTACATCCACCCATGTATATAATAATTATACATACTCAAATTTGTGCGTTTGAAATTTGTAATAGTACACTTGTAATATTTACAGTACTGTCTATATTATTCCACATTTGTCAATTACCTATTGTTAACTTTCACCAAATTTAGTATGGCAAATATGCCACTTATGAAATAAACAAGACAATGTCTCGTTTGCTACATATTTGAACAAAATAGATTATCTCTGTAGGTACCATATCATCAAGCACAGGCTTCCCAGAGTTCCACAGGGTTTAAGCCTATGCTGTCATACGTGACAATCCACAAACACACATTACTAACAACAACAGGTCAAGCAGTTTTGAATAAAAAATCAAATTCTACCAAATCAAAAAAGGCCTTGTTTTGTTTACTAAGTGCCACAAATCTGAATTTAAAATATAGTAAATGTCCACTGATATATGATTTTGTGGGTTTGAATTCTAGATAATTTGTTGTGTGTGTGCGTGTGTGTGTTTGTTTTCACCGACAAACGAGGACACATCCTTGACTTTTCCCCCATAAACCGAGAACACACAAATTTTCGAGGACGTCCTCGGTTGGCAGACAGTGCCATAGAGACGTAAAACTGTGTTAAAACCCATAGGTGGGGGGGTCCGCAGTTGTAGGTCTACAGTCATGTCTGCACTTCTCCGTGAAAAGTCAAATTTCTGTGTAAAAGTCCACGGTGAGGCGATTAACTGTCAGATGTGTGTGTCGTCAGTTCTGCTGTGAAAAGTCAGGTCTTATACACATGTCCTCGGTTGTCGGTGAAAACGTGTATGTGTATGTGTGTGTGTGCGCGCGCAAGGGTGTAAATGCAATCGCTGCCATTTGTCAAATTCTCAGACTGTTATGCCATGTGTTTGGTCAGTGGCTCTTAAAATGGTTCTTCAGACAACACAAGAGCCACTGACTCAAGGAAAGATAAATTAAAAGTCATCCTAATACATGGCTAGACACAGATGTATCACATGGCAGCTATAGACCGTATTCAATATGACGTCAGCCACCAGACATGTTGGTGGACAAGATGCATACATTCCAGGACTACAATACATTAAGCCGTCAATCGATCCATGTTTAGCAATTGCACAGGGATCATTGACAGGTGAATGTATTGTAGTACTGGAATGCATCTATCTTGTCCACCAACATGGCTGGCTATTGAATATGGTATATTGCATTTAAGACCTTCTTGCACTCACATGATGAATTGGATTTGTTGTTTTGATAAAATGAACACTACCTGCCAATTGGTCACAATGGAACTTATGTCATTTTTTAAGCCAATAAGCAAAATGGTTAGAATGATGGTAGGGCTGAAAAGGGCTGGAGCTTAAATATTTGGAAGCTGCATTTGAAAGTACCTAGGTTGCAAAATGCACAGTACAGTGTGGATGTGGTCACTGAACTATCTCCCAAGGAATGAGACTGGGACAGTTTCTACATGGAAGTAAACAATCTACTGAAATTGTGTTGCATGAAATTACTTGGAGACTAATAATAGGATGGCTTTTTTGTGAAGAAAATGATAACATATTCAAAACTGCTCAAACAGGGTATATTCACAAGTGCCATGCTAAAATTGACAGGGCTACATTTCCCAAACTGTAATGCAGAAGAGAATTCATTGACCAGAATTAGCTCTGAGCTTCCAAACAATTTCCTTGAAATGATCCATGCAGCATGGGTCTTCTCTCAGCTCTGACAACCAGAAGGGAAAATGTGCATATAGTTGGTCGATTTATTTCTATGATAAAATAGAACACATGCTAGAATAGTGTGCCTTACCTAGGGGGAACAACAGACCCCCCAATGTGGCCAAAGCATGTGCCAAACTGTGTAGCTAATTGTGCTTGAACATGGTGTGCGTATGGATTGACCAAGAAATCAATCTACCGACTATAATTTTATAAGGGTTATGGAAGTAACTACCTATCCTAGCTGTGTGCACAGATTCTTGTGAATAAACCCTACTGTCTTACCTTTAATAATGCAAGACTTTTGTGTTATATTGTCTAGGTACAAAAGAGATATATCGTTTTCTAGGCCTCAATGCTTAATGCTCTCCTCAACAAAATGTTTCTGTAAATAACTTCTCTTTGAGAGGGTGCGATACTCACTCACACCAGTGTTTTGAGATAAATGTATAACTAATCATTTGGAAATAGGATATGATTATCAAATTGTAAAACAAATATTTTCACTGAGCAAAATTGTATATTGTACTGATAATTTATCTATGAAATAAGCAGGCATTTTTAATTCCATATCCAATAAACACTGTGTTTCATTTATCATTTTTATGAGGAGAGCATCGTGTGTGATTGAGGCATTTATGAGGATCATGTGACCTGTAGGTTTGCAGCCCATTCTGGTGGTTTTGCTGTCATATGGCAGACCTGTACATCCCTTGGTTGCTACAGGACTTACAGATGGACCTGCTGCTGCTGCACCTGAAAAAGTCAAACAAATATTTGGTAGTGAATGAAGTGGTCCAAGTATAAGTGTCCTGTATAAGTGTCTCTCTGTTCAGTTCCTGTCAAAAAGTGCTGTTCAGCTGATAATAACAAACATGTTCTCAATTCCAGTAAAATGGGGAAATATTTTTTATAGATAAAAAAATATTATCCTAGTTCTCCAAATAATGCCTAGCTTAATTCTAATTCTTATGTTATCTGTAATTGGGACCAGAAATGAAATCTAACTGGTTGTCATTTTCTCTTGCAAATAGCCCAAAAAAAATAAACATTTGGAGTGTGTTTATTTTGTTCTAGACTTGAATGATCACATTATGAGACTTGCGAATTTTTTTTTTTTAACTTTTTCATTTTTTCAACATATTTAGCTTAAAGCAGTTGGTATAAAAAACAAAAGAATGGGAGTGTTTTTAGTTTGACCCAAGTCTTTAGATTGAGTCAAATCTGCAAATTTTTTTGATACAGATTGATTTTAGTAAGTAACCTTTTTCTGTTTGGGAGGGCAGGTTGGTGAAGCAGTCGATCGCATGCCTAATGTCCAATGTGACCTGGATTCTTTTCTTGGGAGCCAGTGTCATACATGAATTTGGTTGCTGATCCATACCTGTCCTCACAGGTTTTATCCAGGAACTTTAGTTTTCTGCTGCTTCTAAAATTTCACTTCTTGCCATAAAGCCTACCTTGTCATTCTGGATTTTACTCCTTTTTTAGCGCCCTTAGTGCTCATAGTAGACGCCCCTGAGCACTTTGGTGGACTTCAGTGGATAGTCGTGTGTTATAAGAATTATTATATTGTGTTTTTTTTTTTTTTGTAAATCATCTCTACCCAGAATTTGTCCAACTGCCCTCTTTTAAATGTGAGTAGTGGGTAGTGGCACATGTATCCAGTGATGCAATAATTAAGTAATATGTAAAAGATGATGATAATAAATCTGAGCAAAATCTGGAAGATGTCAATGTCAAAAACAAGGGGCTTTAATTACTGGTTCTGTCTAAGTCTACTCATTGGCAGATTTACTTATAGCTATGATATGCAAACTGAAGTGCTTGTGTACTTAAATATTTTGTTCTAGCTAAAATGAAATTCCAGTATTACCTGCATCTTCATCAGCTGTACTAGTACTTGCTCCCTGGTCCTCACTAGGCCTAGCAGCAAGACTCACTAAATCAACCGTCTCACTGTAAGGTGTCTCCAGCATTCTCAGAACACGTTGAACCTATGGACAAACGGGACAGTGGGCTCAGATGTCACTTTGCTATGTTTTAAACAACAAACCAACTCTCAAATCCACTGAAGATGTTTGAGGCTGGGACTATGTTGTGAAGTTCTAAGTTCAAAACCAGATTTCACACTATGGTGTACACCATGCAGTAGGACTCCATGTCTACAGAGTACCTACTGTCTAGATTCACAACCAGATTCTTCACTTAGGTGTACACCACATGGCAGGTACTTCATATGAACTCCCAATAT
>JAMKCH010039698.1:0-13576 GCA_023653785.1 Ophioderma brevispina
TTAGACCAATTCGGATATAGACGATATGGATATTAGGACGATATGATTTTAGACCAGATTGAAATATTAGACTACAGGGCTATTAGACTAAATGGTTATTAGCCTTAAATAGGCCATGATAAACATGATACACTGTTGGCCTTTTAATTAAATATTCGTGCTCCACACCTGGGGATTACTATTTCCTCACTAAAATTAAAACAAATTATTTTAACAGGCAAAAGCTTGGGTCCCACATGAAAGGGGGTGCACTTATTTAGAAAAATGAATAAAATAATGTCATTATGGGATATATTTTCTCGAATCTCAGTGACCCAATGGATAGACCCTCAACATGCTCGAGCGAACAATGGGCTAATGATACTCAAAAATCGGCCCGGAACACACCATTCACATTCTTTACATCTGGTCCATTGTAATTGTGCATGCAAGTGAACAGATTTCGAATGATGTGTCCTGCTGCATTGGCGGAGTTCTTTCCTCGTTCGCGATAAAAAGAAAATCTTGAGATTCTACTGGTGTTCATTAACTTTGTCCATATGATTAAGAATTTTTTTTTTCGGCAAAGAAAGTAATGGAACAAAATTCATACAGAAAGTCATGGAAAGGGCTGACCTAATTTGTGATAACCTAAATAAGCAAGTCGTTGTCTTTAAAACCATGAAAAAACATTTCTATTCATGTACCAAGAAAGGCAATGTATTCAGCGACTACATTTTTAAAAAAATCACTGCAGCGAGGTGAGTATGTTGCCCTTTAGTATGAACAGAATAGAGCTCAACAGGACCATGCTAATTAACGCAAAAAAAAAACTTACGCGAGGGATTTGATTTTTTCCGTCAATCCAAGCGCAACTAAAAGTTAGACAAAAGCTGTTAAAAAACACCAGCTGACCAACAAAAAATGGGGCCCTAGCACCACGCCCTAGGCAGTTAAGGTTAATGGGTAAGTATTTAGTTTCTAAAACTATATTATTGCCTGTCATTCATGTATTTATTGAAAGGCATTTTCACTGGCTGGTATTAATTTTTTGTTATAAAAGAATATACAATTTTTTAAACCTTAAAGGCTGATCAGAGATTTCGAAATATTATTTTTTTGTGTAATAATGAACAATAGTCAACTGGGACTGAAGATGCACATTCCGAAATTTGAGAGAATCGGATTTTTTTGTTTTGATGCCAGTAAGTAAGAGAGTAAAACATTTAGTGTAGTATTACGTCCCATAGGATACTGTGTATAACAAAAATTCCGGATCCGGAATTTTATAACAAAGTTTGTGATTTCTATATGAAGGAATTCTATTTAAGCTTAGCAATTTCACACAGTGATAGTATAGGGACAAGCATTATGTACATGCAAAAAACACAACTTTTTTAGAAATTGAGGGCTCCCTCACTCCAGGAAATCTGGATCCGCCTTTAACATGGTAACCAATAAAAACAAGTTTGGCATGGCTAATACTGAAGGGATCATTCTTAACAAATAAAACAAAAGAACATGCAAACAAGTTCAACAAAATGCACCAAGTCCATATGTAGTCGGTGAAAATCCAAGATTTTTACTACATATTCCAAAAGAGCGAAGAGAAAAATGCGCTTGGTTCCAAGTGTATCACGGATAATTCAAGATTTCAATTCGAGTATTTTTTTCAGTCGAACAACCGTTGTTTATTAATACGTAAAATCGCGTATACAAGCACCGGTGCCTATATTAAATAGGGACCATTTCGGCAAACCGGACAAGAGAGAATATTTGACTAGCGCCCTCTTGATATTCTTCAGGGAGCTACTTATTCGCCTGGTGTAATAGGCTCCAAATCGCTCGTAGTTAATTACAGAAAATCATTCTGCAAAACCCCTGCCTGAACCATGGAGCAATCAAGTGACATAGCTTTGTAACAGCTGGTTCAGCCAAGGCCTTAATTCGTTTAAAGAGTGCCACGTAATCGTTTTGTTTCCCCAGCAATCGGTCTAAACCAAAGAGGTTCTAATAGATAGAGAGGCAAAACGTTACGTAATTTTAGAAATTCACCGTTCTAGCATGTTTGCCGACCACAAAAGAAAACCTAGAGTACAACAATTGAAAGCAATGGCTGCCTCGCTTCTCCACATACTGTGGGTGCCCCTTTGCCCTAACCACTATCGGTAGTGATACAAATTATGTATGTGTAGAGGGGTGGCCAGGTTGTAAAAATAGTGTACTGGGGATCATTGTGACTCAGGATACTCTTTTGTCTCATAATGCAATGCGCGCTTAGGTGAAATGATGTATTAATTGAGGCGGGTATTTAAATCAAGACGGGAGATGTTTCATTTCATTCGTTGTGTGCCATGGGAGACAAAATTTAACCACCCAATAGCACCCAACATCAACAACTGATATTTGGCGGATTGTTTGTATCGAATTGACCTTATGTGGTATACAAGCACCCAAACTGGTAAGTATCCGTGCAATATTCAAAATGTCAGCAGCCAGCAAGGACGACTGGTTTTGAATGCGTTTCACCCCCTTGGTCTAAAACATATACCACAGGGCAAAGGACACCATGTTATGCAATGATTTTTTTTTTAATTCCTGTGATTTGTTTGGAACGATTACTGGGGCAAACGAATCCCATTATGTAACTCTACAGCGAATATCTTTTAAAGCATGGACATAAGTTTCAAAGACCCTATATCACGTTGCCGCCCTTTTTTATTAAAACTCACCATGATCCAATTTTTTACCGGCTTGAGGTATGCACATATGAGATTCTTGCCCGAAATTGTGATCCAAATCAAATCAAATCAAATTTATTTCATCTCACATAAAAAATACAATCAAATACAATATAATCAATACATGAATAAAAATAATGGTTAATAGATGAGGACACTATAAACGCAGAGCGTGGGATTGCAGTGCCCTAGAAACTGTAGTTTACAGTAGTGAATACAGAATCGTGGATTTCGTACATTCTCCAGGAATTGTATTTAATATTATATGTAAAGGCAAAAAACAAAATAAATAAGAATTAAAAAAAATGTATTTAAAGTGCCGAAAAGTCCCGATTCAAATCAAAAGAGTAATAAATATACCATCCCCATGTATATTTCACACGAATGGACCTGATCTTTTCAAACAGTCCAAATAAATGCATCCTTGTTTCAGCACAAAGCCTTGAATTAGCTTACTGAAAATAGAGGAGATTTGGCTGTTTTTTTCGAAAAAAAGTTTCATGTTTTTCTAAATCTTTCGGCAAAAATTGCCAACACAGCTATCGGTCAGAATGACCCAGAGTTCCCTGCCAACATATATTTGCTTGGAAATAGTTATCTTGCTTGAGTGGTCAAGTGTGACTCGTCACGGGCCCTTGAAGTTTTGTCAACAATTGCCTGGGAAATGAGGAACCAAGCGGGGTGAAGCCATTCCAAAACCAGGTCGTCGTTGCTGGGCGCTGACATTTTGAATATTGAACGGAATTAATATTAGTTTGGGGGCTTGTATACACACTAATGTTCAAATTCAGTTTCAGTTTATTTATTCAGATAACATATCGAACGTGACAAAAATTAAATACAGTATATATCTAATAATACATACTGAATCAATTGTACACTGTAATAGATGAAATGGTTGACGGATATGATATGCTAGGACCAGTAATGGACAACCCGATAGGGCTTATAGTTATTGCGGGCCCTGTATACAAGATATTCAATATTAAAAATGATTACAAGTAAGGGGTGATATATAATATTAATAGGAAAAATATACATAACAAAGAACAGAGAACAAACAAAGCAAACAATTATCTAAGCTAAACAAACACTTGACGGGAAGACGGGATACGGGGTTTGGGACACGAAGGAAAGCTTGTCAAACCATGTCTTGCTGAGGTATGAAATAATATTTCATAATGGCGGAAGCAGAGATAGAGGAGGGTAGAGGTGAAGAAAAGTTAAGGAATAGAATAGAATGGGATGAAGAAAAGGTGAGGAGAGAGATAAGGACTTGTGGAGAAATTTGTAAAGAATTGTACTGGTTAATGAATGTTTTTTCAATTGAGCTTTAAAGTAATTTTTGTTTGTAATTGTTTGTGAATGGAATTCTTGAATATCTTCCAAAGCTTTTCGCCGTGAGACTGATAAAGTGCTTTTTCAAGGAAGATTTTGGGAGGGGGAGATGACAAAGTTTGTCCGGCTTGTCTGGTAATTATAATGCTGTGATTTGTCTGTTTTTGTGGTAAGTAATTGCTGAAGTTTCGGAGGTAAATGATTGTTGTGAATAGTCAACATGAGGAAGCCTGTTTGAAAGGTGGTTGAGGTTCGCTAATTTTAAGTGTTTTCAGTGAGTGGAAATAATGGCCAATGTGTGAGTTCTGGGGGGTGAGTTTGTGATAGTTTGAATGGCCCATTTTCTGTGTGCTGTTTTTAGTTTTGGGTGAGTCCGTTGAATGATGTTTGGAGGCCCATATGATTTTACGTAGCTAAGGTATGGGAGAACTATGGTGGTGTAAATGATTTAAGTGTATGTCTGGAAGGTGGTTGTTTAGATCTGTATATTGTACCAATTGCGTGAAACGACGCATTTGGTATTGACAGAGTTAATGTGTTCATTCGAAGTTAGTTTGTCGTCGATTGGGATGCCACGAAATTTGTTTGAGTGTACCTGGGAGATTGTCAGGTTATCTATTGTTAATGTATGATTGTGATTAGTGTTGTGTGTAGAGAAAAGCATGTAGTTTACGTTTTTTAACGACATTGAGAGAAAGTTTGATTAGCCCGAAACCAGTCGTGATTTTTGCGGGTTCGTGATTCATGTTGTTTACCAAGTGGGATTAATGTCCCGGGTTTGAAAGAAAAATGTTTGTGTCCATCTGCAATAAAGATTAGTTTAAGTGTGTTAGAGATGTTTGGTGATGTCATTCTGTAAATGATGAAAAGTAGGGTCCAAGGATTGAGCTTTGTGGGACCCCAACTGTGATAGGTTTGATGGATTATGCGGTGGAGTGAACGTACACTGATTGTGAACGGTTCGATTATTAACTCCTGAAACACTCCAAGGCTACTCCACGGTCACCGTAATGATAAAGCTTAGTGAAAGAAGACTGTTTGTGGTCAATGGTGTCGAACGCCGGGGATACAGTCACAGGAATACCCCCCAATGGTGTGGAGGTTTTTTTTTTTTAGTGTCACGGGTGAGGCGTGGTGTTAGTTCAAGGAGTGCCATGTAAGTCGAAGGTTTGGGCCTAAACCCGTATTGTTCATCTACAAGAATATTTTGCTTGTTGAAGAATGTAAAAAAAGACATAACGTGTGTACATGACTTTTTCAAAGGGAAAAAGAGGAAAATAGTTTTTGAAAACGATGGAAGAACAGAAATGGGCCTGTAAATTGCAATGTTATGTGCATCTTTGTGTTTGTAAATAGGATGACTTTGGCTGATTTTGAGGTGATCTGGGAAGGTTTTCCGGTGAGAAGTGATTGGTTAAATATGTGCCTCAGAGGCGATTAACCCGATGTTATCATATGATTTTGTTAGCAATTCCAGGACTCTCTTGTCGGTACCCGCCTTTTACCAGGTTTTTTTAACAGCTGCTAAGTTTGTGCCTTTCATCAACAGTAACTGGGTTCGAAATTGAGGGAATGTTTTTTTTGGTAGGTGTTTGTTATGGGTTTATTTGAAGGTGGAATTTTGTTAGTCAAGTTTTGGCCCAGGTTTAGTGAAGTGATCGTTGAATGCGTTCGCTATGTCCGCGGGTCCAGTTTCGCTGCTTATTACTGAGTGAACAGGGTCCAGGGGTTTCTGTTGGTGGAACTTTCTACCTAGAAGGTTTGTTGGGAATGTCCAGGTTTTGGTGAGATCAGTTTTGAGTTTCTGGAATTTGTTCTGTTGTTGTGTTTTATCTGGCAATACGAAGAATTTAGTTAATTTGTTTTTGTATTGTTTGTATTGTTGTTTTGGTTTTCTGTGGGGTTTTTCTCAGGTATGTTTTATAGAGGCCGTCCTGTGGTTTGATTGACTTGGAAATTGCTGTTGTGATCCAGGCTTCTTAGTTACGATTTTTTTAGGGTCTTCTTTTTGTCAGGGAAATATTCGTTTTAATGTTTTTCGTATAAGTTGTAATGAATTGTTTTGTACGCTTTGTTAGGGTCATTTTCAGCGAGTTATATGTTCCCATGAGTCAGTGTTGAGTCTACTGTTAGCTAGTGTGCGACTGTTGTGCTCTCTGTAGTCACTTTGGTGATTTTGTTTTTTGTGGTCATGCCTTGTACTTGAGTGATGTATAGGCCATATTGGGAAGTGATCTGTAGTGTCAATTGGTACAAATATCCCTGGTGTGGATTCTGTGTCCAGTGGTAGTTAGTGATAATATTATCAAATGAGCGTGGGCTGGTTTATGCCGTAATTCTTGTAGGTCTGTTTCATTTTAGGGATATCAGAGTGTAGCAAGTGATTGTTGGCTTTCTTTCGCCATTGGCGTCACACTGCCGGCTCCCGCGAAAGTCATTCGTCTCCGACGTTGTGTGGTTGTGGATGAGAGGGAAATAATTTGAGAAGATTGACATTAATTCACCGACAATATAGACAGCACGGTTGGTTTTTATTTAGTTCAGTTGAGGGAGCTGCCTCGAAGCTGCTTGTTAATTTTGATGTGTGTTCATGCAGTCCCTGTATAACTCCGACAGTTTAGTGTTTGGGTCTGTTTGTTGGTGTTTATGGTGAGTTCGATGAAAAGTGAGTCGAATTCTGGTGCTGGTTTGTGTCGATGATTTTTTATGAAAGGTTACTTTTTTAGTACAGACAACTCCCCTTCCTCTGCCGTTGGTGCTCCTGGAATGTACGTGTGGCCATTAAAAGTGAGTTGGTGACTTTGTATTATTAAAGCCATGTCTCTGAAAATGCTAATACAGAGAAAGAGTGGTTGAGGTGATCAAAGGTAGTTAGTTATTTTCTTCATATGATTTTGTGATACTACGGCAGTTGAAATGGAATATGGAAAATAAGTCGTTACTTGATGGTTTTTATTAGTGTGTTTGACGCGTCGTCTGTGTGATAGCGGGAGTCAGAACCGGGATTGTTTGTGTGAGAGATGAAAGATGGGGGTCACTGTTTGAGATGATATGGGTCTTGTAAGTAATGGATTGGATACAAAGGGAGTCAGTGACTGATGTTCACTTTAGATTGGTGAAAATTTCACTAGTGATGCGCGAGTCTTCATCGTGAAGCTGTGGGTTAATGGCAGTTGTATATTTCAGGGCACGGCATAACAGAAAAGATAAATCAAAGGAAAATAATGGGGAGGAGGGATTATGAGTGAGAGAGAGAGCGGGAGAGTGGGGGGAGGAGAGAGGGGGAGGGAGAGATCGGGTGGAGAGCAGAGAGAGAGAAGACATAGAGGGGAAGAGAGAGAACTTGAGATTGGGTGAATTGATTGAAGGAGGACGAAAGAGGAGATCCAGATAAATTGGGTAGATAATATTTACACAATGCCTTTGGGCCAGATGTTGTTTACACACAGTCAGACAAGAAGAAAGAAACAAGGACTAGCACAGAGTAGAACAAACGAAGGTGGGACTAGAAAAATCAATTGCTAGGATTATTAATAAGCCTTCGGCATTGGTGGACAAGGACCAATAGAACAACAATACAGGGAAAAAAAACAACATGAAGGAAAAGTATTTTATGTTTGGTACAAGGATATTTGGGAACTACAAGGAGGTGTTTGTAGTAGAAAACAGCAACAAAGCACTTAGTTCTCATGTTGGAGTAGCCAGGATGGTTCGATATCTGTTTAAAAAAAACGAACGAACATATGGGGTAAATCTAAAATCGTGGTGAGGATTAATTTCAAAAAAGAAGACCCACAGAGAGAATATTTGAAAACCTAAAGAGAGTGATAATTAATTAGGTTAAAATGCTAGTCGAACTCAAGTGTAAGGACGTTTAAAGCCGCCTAGAGTACCACACAAAGTTGCACAAAGGGACGGTGGATCAATCAACTACAATAAAAAAACAATCCAGCAAATCGATACAAACAATCCAGCAAATATCAGTTGTTGTATGTTGGTGCTATTGGGTGGTTAAATTGTGTCCTACCCATGACCACCCAACGAATGAAATGACACTTCAGTCGTCCTTGATAATTTTAAATAAACCGCCTCAATGAAACATCTTTCACCTAAGCGCGCATTGCATTATGAGCTTATTTAAGCTTATTTATCCCGTGTCTTAAGGGTGCTGCATGATTTGACCTTATTAGTAGTATTAGTTACTGGCTTTAGTATTACTTACTGGTTTAATTTATGTTTTCCATTTCTATGATTATTTAAGTATAATATATTTTTTTTCTTTTGGGATTATTTTCACACCTAAACAGCCCAGTGAATCATATAATATTCTTACATAACATGATTTTTGACCACATATTGCAATCTATATCCCATAGTTGTTAATTTGCAATAAACTTTACTCCTTTTTTACTGCATGGGGTACCATTCCCGGTTTTACGTTCTGCTGTATTTCCATACTTTCCTTTTCATTCATTATTACCATTGCAGTGTAAAAGAAGGATAACAGTTTACAGATTATGTTTGTGGTGACCAATGGTTTGCAAATTTTATTATTGTTAAGATGTAATCTTGGTAATTAACTTCGCTCCTTGTTTAACTGTCATGGTACCATTCCCGGTCCTTACGTTCGTGCTTATTTACCATACCTGCCTTTTTCATCAATTATTAACCACTGCAGTGTACCAGAAGGAATTATCAAGTTTAGTATAGTTAATCATGATCTAGCATCTAAATTATTGATTCCAGTAATGATTATTTCGATGTTTTAAACCATTCCGTTAAATTGTTTATTGAATTTTTGTGACATCTGAGGGCTATACGTAAGCTCCGCTTTTTGTATCAACTAATTTTATCCGTTGTTTTTTTAATGCGTAAAATATTTTTTTTTTTCTAAGTTCTATCAATTTTTTAAGTACTTTATTCTATATTTTTGTATATTATAATTTGTTAATTGTTTTGTGTTTCCGCTATGTCCGACTCACAATCTACTCCTACTTTCCAACCATTTGCTTTCGACATGTTCTTTTTCATACCTTTTGGACGACTTCTTCGATGATAAGCATATATCTAAAACAAATGGCCATCAATTGCCGTGTACATACCCGCTGAAAACATTAACACACACAAACCATCTCTCAATTACATCCTAAATTACCTTATACCAGGCCAACCGCACGCATTCCTCAATAACAATTCCAATAATATCCGTTAACTATCTGTCCCTTGGTTTACAGCACCATTTTGCCATATTTATGTTCTCCGAAACATTGGTTTACAACTGAGGACATGCCTCCCTGGCGACATTGAGATTCGTAAAAAATCTTAAACATAACCAATTAAAATTTGAAAATAATAACGCGAATACGAAGGAAATGATGTAAACGTTACAATTTATTGGGCCGTAATAAGACGCAACCTTCCTGATTTTTTTACCAAAACAGTTAAAATAATAAACAAAATAACAAAAATAAAAAACTTTAACAACTTTTTTTGCAAATAGAGGTATACTCTTGCCAACAAAATCCCTGACCCAATTGGATTTTTAAAACTCCCTTTGCAGCATACAATAACACCATACCCTGTTCCTATAGCCAACTTCTCCTGATGAACTTATAAAATTAACCGCGAAAATTTAAACTAGTAATAGCAAGCATCTGGATGACATTAGCAACAACCTCCTTAACTTCATTATCCATCTTATATGTTTTATCACACATTTTTCATATTTCTCTTACTTCTGGAATTGTTCCCACCTTTAACAGGCAATGTTATACCAATATTCAAAGCAGGCGACACACACGATTTTTCTAACTATAGACCCATTTTCAATTTCTTCCATCCTTTCGAACTTCTTGAAAGTCCGTCTATATTCGTATATATAACTTTATAATCGACCTAAAATACAGTATCTCACCCTCATCATTGGCTTATGCCTAAACGATTAACGCATATGGCCATAATGACGCTATTGCAAAATAGCTGAAATCTGGATAATAACTTCATACCGTTGGTATTTTTAGATCTTATCAAAGGCTTTCAATACCATAAATCATGACATCCTTCTTTACAAGTTAAATAAGTATTGTATTCGGGGTCTTGCTAATGACTTGATAAGGAACTACCTATCTAAAAGAAAACAACGGTTTTGGTTAATAACACCTTCTCTGACCCAGCAACCATTACTTGTGGATTCCTCAAGGCTCTATCCTTGGGCCCCTATTGTTCCTCATTACATTATGACTTCCACGTTTTGTTCTTAAATACCACACTTTATATTTTTGCATACGGACACAAATAACTTTTTTTTTCACATCCCAATTCTAATCACTTGAACAAATAGTAAATAAAGAACTTGAGATTATTTCAAACTGGTTTTAAATTAAACAAATTATCGGCTGAAAAAAAGACCAACTATATTATTTTTAAAAAATAACTATAATAATCAGCCGAAATTAAACTAGATGTTAAATTAGCAATACTCAGATGCAGCAGTACTAACTACAAAATTCCTTGTTATCCTTATTGACCACAATTTATCCTGGAATACCCATACCCAAACTTGTTCCAAATTATTGCTATAGACAACTGGGTGATCCGCACAGTTAGCCAATTCTGTTCTTTTCCTCAAAGCTCCGTTCTCACATTATAGAATTCATCTTATATTACCTTATATATCATATGGAGCCATAGCTTGGACTGATGCTAAAATGCTGGTCTGGACTCACTTTTTATTTCCGCAGACAAAGAGTTATTTAGGACAATGGTACTAACTCCCTGTGGCTGGCCCACACAGACCCTTTTTTTTCTCTGCTCAAAACGTTGAAGGTTAATGATTATAAACTTCAGCTTGCCACGTTCATGTATCAATCAACTATAACCTTCTACCGAACGAACCTTATTGATCAGGATTTTTTAACTTTTATACTCATACTCACCATTATGAGACCAGGCCAGCCCAAATACCCCGTGTAAAAACCATTAAAACCGTACTTGCTAATAATAACCCTGATGTTCCAAGGCCCTCCTACTATGGGCTATCTGCCGCCTTATGTTAAAAACTCCCCAACTTTATCTTCCTTCAAATTAATATGAAACGAGTCTCATCATTCGGATAGTGCAGCTGTCATCACTTCCTAATTTTCTGTCCTTTTTTAGGTTTTTTACTACTGTTGTACTTTCTTATCCTTGGAATTTGACTGTCGGCTGTCCTTTGTCCTTTGTCCATGTAATTTTGTATCGTATTTGTCTGTCCTGTCTTTTTTGGCTTGAATTTGTAATCTCGTTTTTGTCTGCTTTTCGTAGTAACACGTAGTTAGGTGATGGTTTACGCATTTTCACGCTTAGCGTTTAGCAGTGACCTCGTTCAATCCACTATTTTCTAATTTAATTATATCCTATAACTATAATCTGATTTCTATTGTAATCCCTTTTTTATTTTACTGCAATTTATATCTGTATTCATGGTTTGATGTGATGATGTGATTGACAAAAATAAAGTTGAATCTGATTGATTTGATTGAGAAAAAGAGTATCTGAGCACAATATCCAGGTGCACTATTATAGCACCTGGCCACCTCTAGTCCACATACCTCAATTTTTATCACTACCGATTAGGTATATGCCAAAGCGGCACCCACAGTATTGAAGAACCGGAGGCAGCCATTGCTTTTTCTTTGTTTGGACTCTAATTTTTTCTTTGTGGTCGCACAACATGCGAGACGATGAACTTCTAAAGCTTAATCTAACGTTTTGCCTCTCTATCAATATAGAACCTCTTTTGAGAGTACCATGGGTAAATCGGATTAACCTAAATTGAGCATCTTCTTTTAGAAATCAATAGAGTCACTCCACTCTCAACAATTTTCCACATTCAATGTTTCTTTGATCAGGACCCGGGACAACTTGGGTCATTGGGAAATTTTCCCCTTTCACATGATTGCCGCGGTACGACTCTGCGAAAGACTCGGGTCAAAGACTTACTTTTGATTTGGGATTACTGTGTGGGTACTTTTTCTTTGTCTGAGATTTCCGCACCAAGAAAAGTATTATAGTTGTTGGGGTCGTCCACAGTCGCGAAAAGCGCGTACACTCACAGATAGTTCCGAACGGAGAGTTAACTCAACCGATTTCAATTGTTCATTCAATTATTTCAATTTTTATTCAGAATAACATGTCGAACGTTGACAGAAATGTTCATACAGTATAATAGTATATAATTATATAAAGTAAAAATTGTAGCTTTACTAAGATAAACTGGTGTAGGTTATATGATTTCGTCGTGGTCACGACATAGGTCGAATCTGATTTTGTGGTCACATTGAGTTAACTAGTGATTCTGTTGCATTTATGTACTCTTTAATTGTTGTACCCAAAAATTATAGTGAAATTACATCTCCTTACCAAATAGCCGCAGTCGAATAACACGCATTTGTATTTATAAAAAGGGTTTCACAAACAATCGAATTCGTATTTGATAGCTTTGCGTGTCCAATACTCAAAGCACACAGATAAAATTGTAAACGAATACGTATGGGACAAAGATTGCTACTCCTGATCAAAATCGATATAGGCTTTCAAGATTTAAGGCAATCGGTGAAATTACCTTCTTTACTTCATGAGGGATTGTTCATGTGATTTCACATTTTTTTTTTGGTTTGAATATTTGTGACTGTTACTTATTAACACGGTCCTGTGCGTCTGTGCATCGTGAAAAGAATTATCCAAGTTTTGCAGTTTACATTTGTACACTCTCGAAATGTAAACGAGTTGAAATTTTCACTCCCCAAACGAGTGAAATTTGAAAACCACTCTGAATGAAACGAGTGGTTTGTACTTCTTCTTAAAAAGAGTGTTTTTGAGTTAAAATCACTCCAAAAAGAGTGGATTTTCCACTCTGATGTTGTCCTGCGTTTAACTCCTCAAATGAGTGAAATCACTTTTTGGAGTGGTTTTTCACTCTTTTTGAGTGGAAAATTAACAACTTTGTAAATACAACCACCTCATTTGAGTGGTTACAAGAGTTGCACTCTTTGGGGAGTGAAATTTTCACTCGTTTAATTTAGAGAGTAAATACACAAATTTATCATGGGGGGGGGGGCATCATAGGGACATTAACCCTCGTATTACCAAAGGGGAGGAGTTACCACACCAGGTAACTTTCCCTCGGTGCGCAAAACGTTTTAAAAACTTTCGTTAAGTTTCAAGTATTATTTCACATAATTTGCTAATTTTGGCGAAACACATGTGAAGGTAGCACCGTCACCGCGGTTAGCGTCGAAGTCGATTGGTGGTAGTGGTTCTATACCTCTACTATACCCATTATTGAAAATGTAGCATTCTGATTTGCGGCAGTTACTGCCCAATTATTCTGCAATAATGAATGAGCCAGCTAAAGCATTTGCTCTATCATTATTTTATTAGTCAGCATTTACCAAAATACACTAATGAAGGAGATTAACTTAAAAACATATACAAACAAACATACAAAATAAAATCAATTTTTTTTTTTAGTAATAGAA
>JAMKCH010039699.1:0-13591 GCA_023653785.1 Ophioderma brevispina
CTGTCGTAACTATCTCGGAAAGAAGTGTTTCATGAGAGCAGCAGCTCATTAATCCTTCCTTTGGAAGCTTTACATAGTAAGGCGTTTTTGTCGGTTGCGTGTGGTATTTTTTTTTTTTTTTTTTTTTTCAAAACGGCTGCACTTAATCTTCTAAACAGCGCATCGATCACAAAAGTGGATCGATCCAGCTTGTTCATGTGAAAGCCTTATAAATAATGAAAGTTCATTATCATTTATAGTGGGTGATTGCAGAAAATTTTGAAGAGGTTCAACAGCGATTGAGCTATACCAATAGCCTCAGTGAGGTAATCCCATTCCTCAACAACAGCCAACTTCACTAACAATTGGTGACGGAGCCTTAGGAATTGTTACTGCATTTTACATTGCAAGCTGATGACGACAAATGAACATAGATTTTCGTCACAAAAGAAATGTGACATATCAGCGCTATCTGTTGTCTTCTCGAAGAATCAAAGTAGATTAACCCTTGGTCGTATGCAACTGCATTACAGAAACCAGTAATCACACGTGACTTGGCGACTTGAAAGACAGCCCTCTTCGACATACGATACTCATTGCATCAAAAAACAACAAGTAAGGGAGGTCTTTTACTGATTCTACAGAATGATCTGGAAAAAGCTATTACCAAATGCAGAACAAAAATATAACAAATGAAGTATCAGAAACAAAAAATCAAAAAAAAAAAACCCAAAGCTAAAAGCACTAGATTACCAGTGGCAAGATGTGTAAAAGCACATAAAAAATGATGTGCAATGACTTAGGAGTGGAATGCGTCAACTGCAACAAAGGGCTAGAATGGCGAGCTTGTAATTATTGAATTGATACTTCGTGTCTAAAGTCATCCTGTGGTATACTCGATTCGCGTTTGATACGCTTCGTCCCCCAGGGGTTTTGGACCTATTCCAATAAGTCGGAGAGAGGTCAACCAAGCTCTACCGGGAAATTGAAGATCCAATGAAAGTGCCACACCGGATTATCTTGGAGGACACCCCGGTCCTTTAACTCAATCACCTGCCACTAAATACAATTTCATTCATGTATAGAAACGCCCTATAGTGTATTTCAAGTCTTAACATTGCTCACATAACATGATTAACAGAAGTCCCTGAGCCTCATTTAATTTTTCACCTCGGCAAGAAATGGTACGAGGTTCAAATATTAAGATGAATCCGTATAATCAGAGTAATACATTTTTCCAAGTGTAACCACAAGTACTGAATTAGGCCTTGTCATGTGGAGATGTAAGGCCAGTGTGGCATATATACACCTGGCACAAAAAGTATCTCGGCATGTTTGTCGATCATTATTGTGTCAAGTCAGACCTTTTGAAGTTTCGAAATATACATCTTTGTCTAGGTCTTGCTCTTTTCATTTTAATCCCTTGCTTTGTAAGAAAGCGTGGCAGAAATGGCCAGATAGGAAGGCAGGGGCGTCCAGACCATTTTTAATGGGGTGTTGAGTCTGTGTTGGCGACAATATCATGGGCCGGATTCAAGAATCTATCAATTTTTTCGGCTCGATTCGCTCGCAAGGTCAGACCCAAATTTTTTTTCACTAGGTTCTGAAATTCTGAGAGCGGGGGTGGGGGGGGGGGGGGTTTAGGGAGATTCAATCACACCGACCGGCCTTCAACCGCCAGTAATTCATTCTCCAGCAATGCAACAAAACAAACACAACAGGCAGGTGGGGGGAGTCAACCGCGACAATCGCCCATCATCAGTTCGCCGACATTACACGCCATATCGCCGACATTTTGCCGTAAACAATTTTGGCAAATGGGGGGGTGTCAAAACCCCCCTCGGGGACTCACCCTGGTAGAAGGCCCGAAAGACGCAACCCCTAAAACAAAAGTTCCAGTTTTTGATTTTTCAATTGGCATTACAGTGTACTGGGGCACGAACAAGGTGTGTCCACAACAATATTGCCAGTAGGCTTTCTCGCTCATTCAGTCGCTTGTGTAAAATCAATACAACACTTAATTATTGCGTTGTACCACACAGTGACCATTGAAAAATCCCAAACTGCACTTTTGTTGGGAGGTCTGTGCTTTCGGGCGCCTTCTCAGGCTATTTTTGCACCTTTTAGCCAGCAAGGTGTTTAATGCAAAGAAGCAAGACCTAGCACAAAAATTTTAAATGGTCCGACTTTGACACAAATTGATCGAAAACCTGCCGAGATACTATTTGGTGCCAGGTGTAGTGTCCGAACGGAGTCATAATCCACCTACAACGTTAAAGCATGGCACTCGAGTCAGTTGACTCTTAGGGCGGAACCATAACCTTTTTTAAACCATTCTATAGATCCTACATTGTAATAATCATAAAAAATCTATTAGAAATCACTGATACATTATACATATCCCAAATAGCACTCATCTGCAATATAGTTTCCGTTTTGTTTGTTTTGCTCTGGTTTGTTTTGTTTATAGGGCCGGCCTTATCCTGCCATGGGAACAAGGCTGTTTAAAGACCACACATTCAAGGAATACCGATGCCACAACCAAAACATTGCATGAAAAAGGAAATGAAGTCCTATTTATCAACCTCTACAATAAACAACAAAATGCAATGATTATCACTATTGCCTTTAACCTGCTACTCGCTATTGCATGAGTTGTAACATTAGTGACACAAGAGCCACAACTCCAAGGAGCATTTGCCTCAATTCAGTTCTATTTTAGTGAGATACCTTTTCTCACATTTTTAATTGGAATTGGCCTTCAGCTACCCATGTTTTGTGATTTGATGATTTGATTTCGCATATTAATCAACGTTTCAGAAATTGAAAGAAAATGTTTTTGTCTCAAGATTGACGCATGAATCGAGGTTGACAAAAACAGAAGGACATAACTCAGTACTGATGAATATTAAAGAATTCTTTCATTTTGCTCTTTATAATTAAAAAATTTATTGTTTTTATATTTTCCATTTTTTTACTTACTCGCCCTGTATAAGCTTTATGAGATGTTTACATTTGAGTAATGAATTAATAGATTTGCTTAGTAGAAATATTGAAACATCAACATTTCTCATAGCCAGTATTACAGCAGATAATAAAGCAATTCTTTAATAATTCGTTCAGTGCTGAGTTACGTCCTTATTTTCAACCCTCGACATATCATGTGACTGCATAAAAAATAGTTTTGTCATAATCCACAATTCTTGTCTGAAGCATTATTTTAATTTTTACTCGATGGTCCACTTTATGCCATATCCATTAGTAGTCAATAATTGGATTTTCAATGTACGGTGTCAAAGTTAAAGCTGAGTCAGGCTTAAAAAAAAATGAGGTCAAGCCACTTGGTAAAATTTTAATTTTCACTTTGGGTCAACCATGCGTTAAATTTAAAGCAATCTGTTGGCTACGTCTATTGTGGACACATGTTTTTGTGTAGCATGTTTTAATCATATCCACTGTGGAATCACATCTAAAGAGACAATATAACATGAAAATTAGCCATTGAAGAAATGTTTTAATGAAAAGAAAACCCCAGTATCAAACAAACACAACAACAACAAACAACAAATCAAATATATGGTCAATCTAAAAAATAAAACTGCTGCGAATGAATGAAAATAATTCGTATAACCATTTTAACTTCTTCTAATTAAAATGTCCTTTCAAATTAAATTTGCAAATATAAACTATTGGCAATCTGAATTACTGCCTACTGTAGACAAAGCAACATGTTGTGCCTCTCGAGTCGTCTCGCAGGGTAACAAACAAAAAAAGAAATCTCGAAGGTTTATGCAAGGCCTATTGGCAGTTATACTCTTATTCGTGCTAATGCACATTTTACGCAACCTTACTTTCCCTGTTTGAGTATAATTTGCATGTGAAACAATAGCAGGATGTCTTCCACGATCCAAAGGTAGTTATGGTAGGATTTTTTTTATTTCAGTCAGTTAATTAACCCTTTCGACCCGAATTAATTTTAAGATTTAATTGTTGAACTAAACTGTCACCTAAAGACATGTCTAGATTCTCAGCATAGCAATTCACATGATTCTCCATGGCAAAACGCCTTGAAGAAGTTGTAAAGCAATTATAACGTGAAAAAATTATACCACACTTCAACTTTTGGATTGTTCCACAGTTTGAGAATTTATTTATTTTCACGAAACGATCAGGCGTTCTATCGGTTCGAAAGGCCTTAAATACACATTTTGGGAGGTGAGGGGGTGTCGACGATTCCATTTGTTCCGAGATGTGTATGCTTTACCCAATCATTAATAGATTCGATGTGTCGATACCTGATCAGATAAGGCTATTAATTAAAAAGTCCTTTTTCGCACGACGAAATCATGCTAGCCAAATGCAATGAATAAATTCCAAACACACAAACTTGACACACTCTGAAACATAAGAAAATGATACAAATAAGTATATACTCACAACGTTTTCAGTTGCTGTCATTATTCCTGAAGAAGAGGAATCTCCACTTATAGAATCCTCTGCCAATTAGAACTGACATCAAGCATCTTCAATATCACATAATGTTGTCGTTTTTCCCAGGATATGATTTCTCATATCAAAAATTGAACTGATAGCATGCATTTTCCCGTCTACAGTCTCTTCAAAATAATTGTTGAAAAGCTTTACATTAATTCGCCTGTTCAGAAAAATACTGTTGACTCTGGAAATGAATTTTTTTTTTTTACCATTGTAGCCATTTTTACCTAACCCTAAAACCAATTTGTCGTAAGCGCTAATTGAGTACAAAATATACATTTTGGAATGCTTATGAAGACGGACAATATGGCATACGTTTCAACATGATTGGAGCATTTGAAAAAGTATTGTGAACCCTATGTAATATTAAAATTTAAGAGTACAACCTACCTAGCGTTGATATGGAGGGTCCATACAACTACCAAGGGTTGTCAAACCCTTTTTTGTAGGGAGGGTGACACGATGATGTTGGACATGGGTCCATGCTTCCCGTCTATATTTTCTTTGATATTTCATTACTCTAGACCAACTTGCAAAGACCAATGATCAATCGCAACACCCCTTACGTTATGATACCTATTTGTTAAACCAAATTTATGTTATCGTAGAGCTGCAATAGGAAGCTCCACAAGTGGTATTCACATGAGGTCAATTTAACAAATTTATATTTACGTCGGTCTTATTTAACGCCCGTAATTTTTCAATCATTAAAAAATGTAAATAAATTACCCAAAATGGTTTTTTAAAATGATGTAAAAGAAAAAAAAAGGGAATGCTGTTGCAAACACATCGTTTGTTTAAATGTTTTTTTTGTATCTATACAGTATATTATATAAATAATCCAGAGTGAATATGAATGACAAACTAATTACTTCCATGACCCTTATAACACCAACCATGCCCACAGAACTCTGGAGAAAGTGTGGAGGGTGATTGAACTTGTCAATTCATACTACAAAATGCTAATTACCCCAAGAGTTTTTAAACTGATGAAAAAAAGAAAAAAGGATCTATTAAGTGTGACTATCAATCACGACAAATTAATTTTACAGTGTCAATAAGATATTGCTCATTGGTTGTATTTTTCTGACCTCCCCTATATATCTTAAAATATACATTTAGCTGGTATGATTGATGTTAGCTACATATGAGTCTGATTCCCTTTCGTATAGTCCAAGTTCCCCCCCCCCCACTTTTTTAAAAAAAAAAATAAGAGAGTCAAATACTTCTGCAATGAAAGGAAATTGTCTCTTCTCACACACATATTCATTATTAACTCTTCAAAAACATATTCAAAAGCAACAAAAGTAAAACTTAAGGCTACACAATTATTCATTCGAAACAAGGTGTTGATTCAACCTTTTGCCGGAAACAACGTTTTTTTGACGACGATGCAAACCAGGGGGCTCGATTGCACTCCCGCGGGTTAGATTTGGTTATTGACAACCTCAAACTACTAGTAGGCACATCAAAATTAAGACCTAATAAGGCAGGATCGGAAATACGATAAATTGCAAACTTCTGGTTAACTTTGCACATTCACAACCATATTTTGTGCACATTGATTAAAATATTTGTTCAACTGCATTTAAACAGTTACGACATCATGTGGCCGGTTGGGAACAGCTCCATCTGCTAAGACGGATCATTCAACAGATAAGCAAGCAACGGATGACGTCATAGAAGCGGGTGATTAAAAACTGAGTTTATATTTTTAGGCATGTGAAATTGTAGGTGAACACGACCGCGTTCAATCACTTAAGCAATATAGCCATACGCTAGCTTACTCATCATATACACGCTTGTTTGAAAAGTCTATTTATTATGACCAAAAATATATTACTAAGGTCCCTTAAAGGTCCATGGCCCCGATCGCTAATAAGCCTCGTCCCCAGAATCCAAATTTACCGGAGTGGTAACATTTTGATACTCAGAGGAAAGCCACCTATTTTTCTCATTTACACATGTGAAATCTTAGTAGAGCCAAAGGATGTGTGGTTTGGGAAGATAGAGCGAAATTGTGACCCATTTTGATCGACCAAATATTTATTTTACACAAGTATCTATGGGGATCATAAAATCACGTTTTTTAGCTCTCACATCAAAACGGGTTGAAATATCGGGCGCGAAACTTTACAGATGGGGAATTTTGGGGTCAAGGCCATCTATCAAGATGAAAACTTTAATATTCTTAAATCGGGCCATCCCCCTTTACTTCCATGTTAAATGCACTTTTTGAGAAATCACAGAGCGGACCCCTGCCTGGGTTAAGTGGGGAAATTGACCCTAGTTCTAACAAGAAAAAGAACGCCGCTACTTCTTTTTTGCGGCGATAGTCAGGACTTTAGGGCAAAAACAATGCTATCAACAGTTACACAGTCTTGGACAAACATAGAGTCAAACGAGACGCCATGGTTTCAATAAAATAAAACATGCGAAAGTCACTATTAGTCGGAGAGATATGGTCTAAAGGTATATGGCCTCATGATCGTAAAGTTGAGTATATACCATTTTTTGCTGTGAAAACAGATAGGACTAGGGTGGTAGAATAAGAAATCTGCCGGAACCACCTGGGCATCCTTGGGCATTTGAGAAATCCAGATGGCGTCGACCTATTAAAATGATACATTATTTTCAACCCTATTTTATCAATCTATGGAGTTAATAAATATAGTATAGGACCCATGAACAAGTGCATGGCACTTGAACATTGGAGTCATACTTCAATTCAAATGCGAAGCCACATCTAAAATTTCAAAATATGCCTAAAAACAGCAAATTACTGAGATAAAAAATAAAACATGAAGTACTTGATTATGTTGTAGACCACACTAAATGTATTTCTGATACTTTAAAGTTGTTGTAACATGACGTCGATCAATATGGCAGCAAAAAGCGTGAATCTCTTCAAAAAATTCTTGACACAAACTTCTATATCGTCGTGGGCAGGAAAACCCCCTATGTTATTTGAAAGGTCAAATGCAAAACTTCCTATGGTCAACTTCGGTAAACAGGACAAACCAACTTATTGTCCAGCGTTTGGTCAAATCAAGTTGGTTGGAATGATGAGGTGATGTTTGGAGAAGTACGTACGATATTTTAAGTATTTGGGATACTTCGCAAAAAACGGACAAGGTCCCCAAACAGGTCGTTTTGTCAGTGTTACCGAAAATGCAACATTGAGGTTTTGCTTCTTAGAGGTCAAATGCACATATGATGTTTTCCTGCCCAACGACGGAATATTAACTTCAAGTATAAATTTTTGTGTCAATGAACAATTATAAATGTACTTATGATCATAACAAGTGGATTACCAGGTAATCCCGATAAATGAAAATGTGTCACAACCATTCATGAAAATTGCGTACGACAACAATATATGTGAAAAACTGTAATTTCTATGGTATTTTGATAACAAAATTGAAATGTATTTTGTAATTGGTTAGGATCAAAGGTTACATTTCTAATGGAGTGAAACATAGTGATTCGATTGAAGGCTTGTAATACTTATAAAATTTGTGGCAAGTATTTTTTGAAGATTGTCACCGTTTTTTTTTAGATGCCTTATTGAGTGACCGCAAGTTACAGTTTTAAAGTCATCAGAAATACATTTATGTGTCTAACAATATATTTGCTGTATAGGGCCTATATTTTAAAATAATGGATGTGGCTTCATTTGAATTGAAAGTAGACTTATGTTCAAGTGCCATTGGATCTTATACTATATCTAGTAACTCCATAGTTTGAGATTATAGGGTTGATAGATAATTATCATTTATGGGCGGACCGCCTCTTGATTCTTCACAAGACCAGGGACTGATGATGATGATGTGATGTCGATGATCATGACGATGACGAACGATTGGTCTTTTTAATGACCATTTGAGATTAACAATACGTCTTCTTAATTTGTCAGGATTACTTGCTTCTAGATGAAATAGAGGAGAGCATTATGCTGATACGGCAGTAGCGGTTGAGATTGAAAACTTTGAGAGACTGTGTAATCTTTGAATAAGTCACTTATTTTGCTTCCTTCATTTAAAAACAAGATTAATAGAAATTTCATTGGATCGTGATGCGTGTAATGTGCGTGGAAAATGGGATTATGTTTTTCTATCGGAACCATTTCAATCATAATTCGTCCTGGTCTACTGGACATGTTAGAGGTGACGAAGAATTATGCACAGACAGTTTACAGCATTCAATACCCTTATCACGCCCGATTGAGCGCGATTTTAAAAGCACAATCACTGCAGGTGCTAACCGCATAACTGCCGGCAGAGGCTTTGTTCGATGCCAGGCGTTGACGTCCACATGTCACCTCATCTTATTCCACCAATTACTGCTCGGGATCGCAGTCGATCAGCGCAAACCAGGAAAAGAATGCGATGTGACACGAGGTTCAATAGACCATGTGAACTGAAGGAAAAATAAGGAAATATTCGGGATCTATAAAAAAGAGTGTAATGGAACGGTTTGCATGCATGTGAAAGTGTGTGATTATGCGTGTGCATGTTAGCAGCAGCAAGGACAGTAAGACAATGGCAGAACTGAACCCCTGCATTTGCTAATGGACTAGATCCAGATGATGTAGGTAGAACCTAGAAGCGAGCGCTCAGACTATCATATTTGCCAAAATGCCCACGCAAGAATCCATAAATTACCGTTTTGGAAACCCCAAATGCCCATTCCAGCAGATCGTGTCGGCCCCCCCCCCCCCCTGGTTAAGTGATATTTATTCTTTCTACTTCTTAGCCGAATAGTACGACAGCTTGTCAAAAAAATGTGTTGCCGTAATCAACCGCCCGACAAATAATAAATCAAGAATTTTCGTCAAAGATCTACCTTTTAAGTGTTTTTAAACAAGCCTTGTTAAACCAATGGCAACGTCTAAAATTCGGATTTTGGCCCGCCATTCCCTGAAGAAATTTATTGGTGAAGTTTTATTTAAACATATTTATTCATCATATTTAATTATTCCGAGCATATTTTTAAAAATCAGCACAATATTATCATAGGTTTAATGTTAGGAACATAAGTACATAAAAATAATTTGCTGAGAAAAACAAAATATCTAACAGAATGGAGAATTAAAGAAATTCCTAAATTGAATTATCGAACCACAAATTATATTTCACTTTTTTTTTCAAGTTCCTGTCGATTTTTATTTCCGTAGGTTAATGGTAAGAACGACAGGGGGGTCATAGTGAGGGTCGGTTATTTTTAAAACCCGTCAGAACTAAGATTTTCAATAGCTTTCAATTAACGTGTATACGCGTTAGCTTAAGAGAGTTCGACTTTCGCGCTAGGCTTATTATAAAACAACTTGTAATCATCTCGAAAACGCAATCTGGGCACAAATGACAATGAAATGTATGTGAGATTTGCGGCAAAGTGTTTGACCTTTCTGTGCTTTGGAATTGCGCTATACAAATGACCCAACTAATTAAATAGGGCCATCCCCAAAGTTTAAAATTAAAAAAAACACTTCTTAAAAAAAATATAAACTGTGCATGTTTTTGCCAGATATTTCGACGGTATGTGTGAGACAAGATCCTAAGCTAAATCCTCGATTTTATCCATCCAATTAATGAGACCCTAAGCGGAGATATTGTCAGTTGAACACAAAGGATAAAATACCCCTTGGGCCAGTTCACCTGAAGGTGTTCCCAAGAAACTACAAGGTTTCAGTCAGCTGGTAGCATCATTGTGGGATTAAACAATTTTCAAACAAAAGAATTATTGTACAGATGAGAGTGAATGCATTATCATGCATTGAACTAATCAATATATATTTATTTTAAGTGAAGCAACGAGGAAATTATTAATGTGTGGTGAACTGAGGACTCAATCTAGGACAGTCAATGCTGAAAAACCCGACTGTTGGGAATTGACATATTTCCCCAATGCTTCAGGTATTTATTAGTAATTGAGACATTATAAAGTATTAAAATTATGTTATATCACAAAAGGAGCAGGCACTTTATACCACTTTTTATTTAATGTTCAATAAAGAATGTCTTGAATGTGATTTTCAATGGCAAAATTTGTTGAGATCAGATAGCTGAAAAACTGGCCCAACAGTTTTTTTTCAACTGTCTCAGATCATTAGCCCATAACTCCTGAACCAGACCCCCAAATTAACCAACTAAAATCCTTTGGTGCAAAAGTGATTAAAAATTTAAAAAAAAAAAGCTGCAACACTCACTAAAAGAGTCAGTTAAAGTCCAGTTGAGGTGAACTTAAATTTTTGGCCAACACAAATTAACTTGAATGTAAGTTTTTTGGGACGTCGTGCAACCAAATGTCAAATATATTAAGCAAGAGCGGCGCTGTTCATCATGTGTGAAGAATTTCCGTTAGTGCTTTAGAAATAAAAAAAATAAATATACAGTTTTAGTTTTTTAAAAGAGTTATTTTGTTCAAATGTTTACATTGGTTTGGAAGAGTTTTTTAAATAGGCTTGCAGACAAGTTAATTTGGTTATGTAATTGGACTTGGAGAAGAAGTGTAGAAGTTTATGTCTACGTAGTTATGATCAGTAAACTTTCATTCATCTTGGTTGGTATAGTTCAAAGTAATAATTTAAATCAAACAACAAGAGAAAATAAACTACGGAGCAACCGAGCGGTGACAGGGTGATAACCATCACCCTCAGCTGGGTTTGTGATGTTGTGGAATGTATCTGATTAAGAGATGACGTCACGAAGTAGATGACGTCATTCTACGAGGAAGTTAGTTTACGGAGAGACTAAAAATCCTGCCCAGTCACTTTGAGCCACAACAAAGATGCATCGAATACATAGAGCAACATAATATTCAAAGTCTTTGGTAACACATTTTCAGCAATAGAAGAGGAGACCGCGAATTTCATGCTTTTAACCTACAACGAAATTGTATTCAAGCAATTGAGATTTCAAATGCATGTCTCTCAGTTGCAATTCATTTGAGAACAAGTGCCTTGTAATGGGTAAGTTTTAATTACAATGTATTCAGAGAAACCTCAGCCTTAGTTTTTTTTCAATATCAAACTGCCTTTGGTGGCAAGAATAAATGACCCCAATCAAAGAATGTGCTTTGGAGAATGTGTAGTCTAAACAACTAAAGTAACAATTCGTGGATAAGATGAAAAAGTGGTACACAATTTCAATCGGGGAACTCGGTCAATATGTGTCCTTTTGGAAAATGTTTTTGGGTGTCGAAAGCCTTATAAATTCATTTTTCAGATGTATAAGTTATCGTATACGTCGGTGTCAGCCTCTTCCGCATTGTATAGCTAAAAGTGCCAAACACAATTTAGGTCGCTCCGCAAAAAGACCGCCAAACTTCTGAACCCTGACCGTACACCCCTAACCGATAAAATCTTCTCATAGCTTGTCTGTCCCTATGAACTACCAAACAATTAACAAATTAACGTTTACCGTCAAAAAAAATACTTTCCGAATGTTGTATTTTTTTAGTAACCCGTATTTTACCATTCATTCGTACAGCGAAAATTATTCTGGACCATTTTACACTTTAGTTACCAAGGGGGGGGGTGGGTTCCCATATGGACCCCCAAAATTTGTATTTCGCGCTGGCCGCTTACGCTTGGGATTTTTTGCGCCTATTTTTTTGTAATGATCTGACGTTTAAATGCGCTTCTTTTCATACCAAAATATTTAAAATCGGCCAGCCGTTAATGACACGAGTAATTAGTGGGGGTCCCTGGGGGCACTAAGGGAAGTCCATTTGAGAATATTTTTAAAAATAAGAATAAGAAAACCGAGAACCAAGAACCACGAATTTTTTTGCTGATATAAGTCGACATACATGTAAGTAAACATTGATTAGTAACATTAAAAAATTAACCCTTTATGTGCTGAACAAACAATTCATTCATGACGTTGCCAAAACCGTCGTTACGGCAGTACAAAACTCTATGGGAAAATACGGTATTTTGTAATACCGTACAAAAAAAAGAGTCCCAAAAAACTGCTAGTTTTTGTGAATATATGTAATTGGGTCTTCAGAATAGATATCAACATAAAATGAAGTTCAAAGTTTGGATAAGGAAAGGCCTCATTTAATTTTTCCGTCTTATGCCAAATTTCGCGTGTCGTGTTTGAAACAATGTTTTGCCCATAATGTGCAGCCAAAATACAAATTTTAATTGGTGTTTGCTTTATTTGGGGTTTATGACCCTTCACATGTGGTATAAATTTGTCGCACAAAAAAAATTCCCGGGAAAGTCGTTTCCTTAGGGGGGTCCCATGGGAACCCCCTCTTGGGGCACCACGGAAGTGAAAATCCCGGGGTCACTAAGTGTTAATAGTAGGATTTAAAAGTGGCGAGTTCTTGATATTCCATGCGGTGATATTGATATGAGGGGTATATCCCCGGCCACGCGGAGGGACTGGGCATTTGTTGCCTTACAGAGATATGTAACCAGGTACAAATCAGTACATTGCACAGAATCTGATTACTGGAAAATGATTGCATTCAAAGTCTACAATGGTCTCTTATGATAAAAAGACTTATACCATGAGGACCAGGATTGTCAAATCAGCTTTGCGCTCTAATCTCTTAAACAGGTTGGCTCATTTCGGGTGGCCAAATAAAAACTTAGTTGTGTTTGTTAATGTGCTCATTGTATTGAAGATTATTTCTCCGCTGTTTTTTGAAGATATTTGCAGGGTCAAAGTAAGAGTTCAAAAAACAACGCTAATGATAAAGGGTGAGTATGTTACCTTCACTTCTTATTTTTTTTTATTGATGCCGACAACAAGACGACGACGACGATGACAAAGAAGATCATGATATTGATAACGGCAAATATTTTTAACCATCCAATCTAATCAATCAATTTTAGTTCTATACATCATAAAAATACATCAAATATAAGGACAAAAATTGGCCAGGGGGGGGGATTAAATGGTCAACATAATTAGTTTTCATTTACAAGTGCGTCTATATGGGAATAATTATTATGAATAACACAATAAGGGTAAACGAAATTTTAACCCGGTGGTAGTCATATGGAGAGCGAAAACTTGACAGTATCAACCCACTAATACTGACTTAAAAATACAACCGAGTCTTATAGGATATAAATACGGAAGTAACGTGCCTTTTGTAC
>JAMKCH010039700.1:0-13859 GCA_023653785.1 Ophioderma brevispina
TCGTCGCAAAGAGAGAGGGAGAGAGAGAAAGTAACGGGCGTTCAAAATTGATACCTTTATTCTCATTCTTTTAAATGAAACACAAACTCAATATTACAGATACAAATTTTATGGGCATCCTATAAGATGAACTTAAGATACACATCTACATTACACATGAACCACGAAAATAGTTCTACATATTGATCCTAAATATGGCCATTTTTTATCTAACAATTGAGTAACAATGGGAACCAAGCTCAACTTTGAGGCAAAATAGCCAAACCTGGGTTAGAAATGCCCCAAATAAAGAGGGGCCAAAAAACAAACATTCCTTTTAGATTACTCATTCCCGAATAATAAATATAATGACCTATGCACTGATGCATAGTTAAACAAAAAACGCCGGGAGCTTTTTTTCGGGGGACACTTGACATTTAAAAGATCGCGGGTTAGTTCAATTAACCAGGGCTGCAATCGGGCCCGCGGTCCATTCTTGAGTGCTAACCCGTGACAGTGTCCGCAATATAATTTTTTCCTCACAGTTTTTAAAAACCCATGCGGCATCAATTCTGTATCTCTCTTGAAAGAAGTACCAATCATTCGAATGGTTTAGAGGCAGTCACCGGTGGTCTAGTATTTTTCAAGCTTTTAATCAGGGCAAAATGCTAATGCGAAAGAAGATAAAACGTAAATCCGTATATATTCTTTTCCAATTTGTAACCGAACGAGGGGGGAAATTTGATAGGTTTGGGATCGGGGCTTGGTTAAATTACACATACCCCAAGTGTGTTTTCCAAACACTTAATCCCTTCTGAGGCGGTGGCCTTGATGACTGCTATAGACATACCGTAACTGTCCAATTCGAAAATTCGGAGAAATATTTTTCATTTTACGAAATATCGTGCGTCCGCCGGTCATTTTTTTTCTACGTGTGTTTGATGCAACTAAAGATAGAGCTTTTGAAGATTGTTAGGTCGTCCGATTTAGCGGAAAGACCGTGTGGCTGGTGTGTGTGGTGTGTGTTTGTGTCACATGTATCTGTGTGGCAAATATCCAATATAAAGATTAATAATACCTTGGTTAAAATGTTGTAGAGTTTTTATATGGGCAGATGAACAAGAATTACATCTTAAGTAGTGTTATGCATCGGAATAAGGGTATATTGTGTTAGCATAAACGTTAAAAGTGGGGGTCCTCACAATAAATAGATTGAGGGCATATACAAGCACATACTTAATGCAACAAAATCCACATATCTAAATTCTGACGACCCAAATTAAACGACATTCTGAAGAATGCCAATGACTGGATATTTCTGATGGGTGAAGAACACAACCAATGTGTTCCCTCCAGAAATCACTGAGACAGCAAGTATATCCCATCTTTCTAACTACCAAACACAAAAAAAGAAACCCAAAGGATCATCATAGAGCTGTGGAGGAGAACCTGATTCACTGCATATGCCAGAAGAATGCACATACCGAGATCTAGTGGCTAACTGTGAAAGCAGGACGATGGTCTACATCCTACTTTGCAATAGAAGTAGGAAGCCAGAGGTTTCTGCAATACATCAGTCAACGAATGCCTGGCATCCTTGGGCAGTCCTAAAGGAAAGAGAAAGGCTATAACCGATACAGCAGCCAAAATGCACTCAGAGCGAGCTATCGGTCATCTGACTCAGCATAGCCAAAGGCTTCGCACAGATGGAGCTATGTGCTCTGCGGGAAGTGCGAATGGGTGCAAACGCTCACAAAACCAGGTTAACCCGTCAAAGTCTGGTCCAAAGCTTAGATACCTCAGAACACACTAATTAGTAGAAAAGGAGATAATATCATAAGGTGAATTTCCCTACTAAGCACCTTCAACAGAGGGATATCATATAGGAAAGTGCTTATGTGTAAAACTGTACACTAGGCTCCGAAAGTGACAGCGCTGGTGTTCTACCACGACCTATTCCTTCATTAGAAGTTTGAATATTTGTTAATTTGCACTAAAATCGAAGCAAGCTTCTGTAGTTGTGTTGCAGTTCATTTTACGTGCCCATTTCACAAAGGAATATAGATATCCTGGCTACCATTCACCATCAAATGACTCCACAATAAATTATTGATTTGAGCAGAGGATGAATGGAAATCACTGACCAGTTAGATCAATGTACAGTTATATAATATGACACAGTTTATTTGTTGGTGAAAATTTATCGCCGCAAAATATTTAGCCTAGACGTTAGTTAATTGTTTATGACAATTTAGATTTTTATTTTGAAAATATTACACTTTTTATGATAATGATTTTTAGGAATTTGGATTGATTGAATTAAACATGTTGCATGCATATGGGCTCAAAAAGACTTTGTTGTGCGACCCTCGCTTAAATAAGACGAATTGCCTAACACAATAGAACAATAGGCGGAAAATTGCATGTTTATTATATTTTCAAATTGAAAGCTATGTATCAAAACTACATTTACCATTAAAATCAGTGTTAAACATCTACAGGTAAAATTGCAAAACACTTAACGACATATATTTAGGACGTTTGAATAATAGTTATAAACGTTCGGAACTTATGAACAATGGTAAAAGTGATGGTTGGTTTCAGGGTTTGTTTCATGTTAATAAACACATAAAAACACGTTCAAAAAACGCTTGAACATTTATGTTATAGTTAATAACAAACGTCTTCGTTATTCGAATGGGTTTAGTATCCTTTCACTAGTTGCAAACACGCCGTTAACGCCATTTTAGTTTGTTATTATGTGGTGATCTATATTTTGTAGCACACTAATTTTAAGCAAGTAAGATTGGTACCTTTAACAACACATGAACATAATTTTAATGCAATAGTTGCAATACGCACAATTGAACATGAAGAAGTCAAAATGATATGTCACCAGGATTCACTTACAAATTCATTTTAGTGGCATTTTAAAAAAGTTATTTCATTTTGCCCTAATAAAAGGTGGATACTTTGTTACGGATTAAGCGTGTTGTTTGAAAGCCGCTAGTTTCATTCCCTGGTGTCATGGTAAACTAGAATTGTATGTTTCAAGGGCATGTCATTATCTCTTTGACAAAAGAAAAAAAGAAGACCAATTACATTCTTGAGTTGGCTGTTATGACTCATAATATTCTGGTTTATTCCTTTAAAAGATTAATTGGCGTGAAGATTTGATGCATATTATGGGCGTTTACACAGTCATATTCATGAAAGTATTCTGCAATAGGTCCAGAATTGAGGTCTTATGTTTACCGTGGTCGTTGTATCTATCAATTGAATATGCGTATAGAGCTATCTGGTTATTGTTGTTAAATTCATTTAGAGTGCATTGCCTAAAAGGAGATAAGGAGAATGGCCCACATATTTCGGCTCTAGTAGTGTTAGATGGACATACCTTCAAAACATTTGAAAACAATTTGAATCTTCATGATTTTATACAACTTATCAATCAAAATGTTTTTCAATGAAATACAATTTAACCAGAATACGAGGCAGGGGGCAATGGACGACATCCACATCGCAGACAGATAGTAAAAATCAGTATGTAATCACGTGACTCTTTGGAATTTATAGCAACCATTAGGAAATTCTAGCCACTCCCAGTGCTATTTCCCACTTGAAACCACTTTGCGAGATGGTACAGCTAGGGATCAATGACATTCATGCCCTAAATCCAGCTCAAACCTGGCATAAGTACCTGTCTAGAATTGTTCCTCATTACCAACATTTAAATCTCCCATAGAATCCCAAAGCTGTTTGTGTATAAGTTTAGAAGGCAAAAAAGATTGGCCATTATTTTACCGCTGATGTGATGATATCATTGCCATCATATTGGCCCGCAGGCCCAATCCGGCCCGCCACCCAGTGATTTTTTGGCCCTTGACTTGTCCCAAAAATAGAAAGGGAAACATAGAAATTCAGTTTATTTGGCCTTCAGTAAAGGGAACCGTTCAAACTTTTCAGCATTCTCTGGCTCCCCAGCGAAAATAATTTGAGAACCCCTGCACGGTTAATTGGTGACTTCTATATCTACGTGCAAAATTTGTACAACATTAAATTTGTTTCTCAAATATATGGCGAAGAGATTAATTGGCGATAGGCATTCAAAAGCATTCTTTTACAATAAACTGAATATTTTGGCAAATACCTATATGCAGAAGACAGGCGCAACCTCTAAATAGAAGAAGATAAAGGAGTCTTAATTGCGTGCTCAAATCAAAGTAATTTTGCCTAGGAGCATCTTAGAACTTCTCGCCCTCGAAGTACTGGTTTAAAAGTCGAAGTCATAACCTATGCTTACTATATCCCATATCCTTGCCCCATTCTACTTTCTGCTATCGAGGCAGTCTAATGATCCTCGTGCCAAAATTTGCAACCGTCCCTTATTTTATACAAACACAGAATCAACGCTATACAAACGAAACACGATTATATAATAACAAACTACGCTTGAAGTATCACAGACATTTACCCGAGTGTTAAAAAGCCAGTCTTGTTTAGTGTTTTTTTGTACATTCACGATTCCGGTAAATTTAATATGATTTCTTTTCAATATTTAAAGCAAGCATCCGTAAATTATAGCCTGCGTGGCCACGCACAAATTAAGCATTAATTAATGCGAGCATTCATCTTTCCGAATGCATTTGCCATATTACATTGTCTGATTCTACACATAATTGATACTTTTATACTTTTTCACATAATAACCAAGCCGTTAAGTGGAAAGTTTTCACTCACAAAACTGTTTTAGAGATTAAGATTTCCCCTCTTGTAATCACTTTAAATCACGTTGTACCACAGCGTACTCTAAAATAGGAGTAAAAAGAAGGGGATTACCCCTGCATAATGTGATAAAATCTTAATCAAAAAGGAGTAATTTTAGCACATTTTTTTGGTAAGCTTTACTTATACTTGACTACGATTTATAACTTAATCTATGAGGGTACTCCCCTCTTTACTCCTTGCCAGGAGGTGTTGGACGTATTGTGTTTAGGAATTTTACACTTTATTTAAAGGTCCAACGAGAGATTTGGGGGCATCCATGGATTGTGTCGTATGTAGTGATTTCTTGTAGATAAGACCCCCAATAGATTTCTTACCTTGTGTTTAGCTACAGACTGCCTGAAAATGAAAACAAAGGCGATTTTGATTGCTTAATTTCAATATAAAACACAGGCTGAATTTATATTTGCTCCTGTCGGGAACTAAGAAATTTGTACAAGAACTGTTTTCTCAGCTTTATTCATTTCACATGGGGATTCTTTGATAAAAGCCGTACATTATTTCAAAAATCAGAATTTTCACATTTTAGAAAACACCTTTAGCGTGCAAATCTCTCATGCACTTTAAGCTTCTAAAAAGGGTTTTCAAAGTGGGCAAGTGAAGTGTTAAGCACAGAGTTTTACAGCTAAATGTTGTACATTTTCCAATATTTAGAAAAACTGCAGTTATTATATGCCATGCAATATGTTAGTTTGACACCTAATGCGTAGATGAAGATTGTTTGTTTGTTGATTGTTTGTTTGTGTTCATTTTATTGTTGTTTTTAATAAGCATTAGAAGATGGAAAAAGAAGGAAAAAGACGAAGAATGTGGGGAGGAATAAGCAAAAGAAGAAAAAGAAGATTAAGAAAAATAGTCCGAAGAATCTTTAAATCACAAGTTTTCAGGTTTGTCTCTCATATAATCGTTATATTTCGTTTGTCCTTTGTTTGTTTGTTTATTTTCCAGTTTGTCTATGACAATATTATCGACAGCGTTGGGCAGTCGGAACTATACCATTAGGCATATTAGTATACTCTCGGGGATGGTCGGAGCTGACCCTAGCCATAATTCCCGACATCATGATCCTGTACATATTCGTCTTAGTATGGGTCGCCTGGGGCTAGGAATGGCCATACGTAGAATGAGTGAGATGGCGGATAGATTTGCTAGTTAAAAAATTAACCTTCTATGGATCACGGCTATTAGCAGCTCTCATCATTCAATTTACTTGTCGTGATCACATTCTTATTAATAATTGATTATTGTCTGTTCATTAATCTAGAGTCTGGTTGTTATTGTTAATTATTTCAAAAAAAATACGACGTTCGAAATAAATCACGAAAAGAAAGTGTTTGGGTATCTTTGGACCTCAGACGTTTTTTACATGACATAGGAGAAGCGGGACATTTTAAACCTTCAAATTATTGGAATCTGGGTATTTACCCTCGTTTTCAAAATGAGCAATAAAGGTTGGTACCATAGCAATACGTTTTGTGGGAAGGTATCACATTGGACTCACTTAGTAGGTAGTAAAAGTTGTCGTGGAGGATATTATTCACGTTCAATATTGTCCGCTACTGGTATGAAATAAATAATACCTAATTTTGCTAAGAAAAGGATAAAATTATCGAACTTTTGTTTGTTATTAATAAAAACGCTTGATGATAGCAAGGTGTCACCCAAGGGGGTGAAACGCATTCAAAGCAGTCGTCCGTGATGGGCGCGACATTTTGAATATTGCACGGAATAATTATCAGGTTGGTGCTTGTATACACAACATAATGTCAATTCGATTACAAACATCCGCCACAATTATTCAGTTGTTGGATGTGGGTGCGATTGGTTGGGTTAAAATTTTTTCCTACCCATGGCCACACAACGAATGAAATGACTCGTCAGTCGTTCTTGATTTAAATAACCGCCTCAATGAATACCTCTTTTCACCTATGCGCGCAATGCATTATGAGGAAAAAGAGTATCTGGCACAAGTGATCAGGTACATATTATTACACCTGGCCACCTTCTAACACATACATTAATTGTATCACTACCGATTAGCCTATGCAAAGCGGCACCCACAGTCTGTGGAAGAAAGCGGAAGGCAGCCATGCTTTCTATTGTTGGTACTTGGTTTTCTTTGTGGTCGGAAAAACTGCGAGACGTGAATTTCTAAAGATTACGTAACGTTTTGCATCTCTATCGATATAGAACCCTCTTTGTGTCACCCGGCATAACTTGAATGGCACCACGTAAAAAGGTGAGAGCTGGATCATTCTTTTGTCCGTAACAAATTGAATAAAACAGACAGGGCCGCTATTAAAAGTATTGGTATTTCAACGCCGCATTTATATGCCCATGCCATTAATGCACTCTCAAACACCTTTAATCAAAGTAAGGTCCGCGAATAATAATATTGTTCGTATAAAATGATTTGAAGCGCCCCTAATTCGTGAATTGGTCTGTCATCAAAGTTTCAGAGTCAAAAGTCAATATTCACCTGACCCAGTTGTTGTCGTTGTCAATGAAAATTGTCAGCGTAATTGAATAAAAATCCAAAGAAGAAATGTGTTTCAAGTGAACCCAATGATCTTGTTGGGTCCAATAAAGAATAAAATAACTTTTTTCGTGATTTTTTCGAAAGCGTATATGTTTGGAAATAAATTAATAAAATCCGGACATCTAAGTTGATTGAACAACATAGGATATGGGCTGTGTAATGCTTGGCAAATTCCGCGTAGAGGGTATTCTCCAAATGTAGGACAAAGCTTCCCCCGTTTTTCCGTACCAAAAATGCTACCCTCGAACATTTGTTATGCAAAAATTAAATTTAATGATCGATGAAGCTATGGCGGGTATATTTTCCTTAAAAAAAAACCATGCAATATTAAGTTTTGTACGACATTTTATGATCCCAAAATGTGTGCCAAAATATATTAAACCGATTGACGTGAGTAGATTGTGTTCGCCATCAGATAAATATGGAGTGACCCCTAGTTGACGTTGGAGAGTATGATTGGACATCCAAACAAGTAATTTTTTAATGAGGTCACAAAATAAATTTTCACATCCTAGGGGATTACCTGTTTTAAGGTTTTCAGATAAAATGTTTAAAGCAGACATCTAATGAAAAGCATGGCCGAACCTTAACGATTTGGTAGGTAATCATAATGGTCGACACAGTGGATGAATGCAGATAATATTTTTGGAAGTATGTTAAAAAAAAAGTATGTATTCAGTCTCTTTGGCATTTATTATGCAACCAGTAGAATCTCTATTAATCTTTATTTTGTCTAGAATCCATTGAAATTGTGTCCGAGATTTGCAATAATTCAGCTTTCAAACTGCCACACCTCTATCCCGTGACTGTCATGGGGATTATGTTTCTGATATTCTTTTGTTTTACTTTTCGTTTGTCGCTTTAATCTATGATTATGCATTTTCTAGATGAAATTTACAACTAAAACAATAATACATAATAACACTTCATACTAAACATTACCTAAATAATACGAGTCTACACCAACTATCTAACAATACGATCTCCCATTGAGTACAATTTCAACACTTGCTATCAATATAATGCAACCAATTTCAGTCAACGAATACTCCACTATTAAACAATCATTTCACCTCACTGCTTTATTTACATTGCAAATCATATTTCATCCCTGCTTTGGAATTGATACGGACGAAAGCAATCAGCGTGAGATGTTGGCCTTTGTCCTATAGCTATTGAGATCTGATCCCTAAAATGACTTAAAAAAGCACTTGCAGAAGAAACTGTGTCACCGCAAGGCTGTGTCAATATTACAGGTTTTCCGGGGGTGGGCACTTCATTATTTTTACGATACTTATGTAAGTTAAAAATACACTTTGCTTTCACCAAAAACTGTTTTCAATATGTTTTTACCAAAAAAATCCCATGTTTTACTTGCTTATAGAGACCCTTTAATTTGCCGGTAGGTCTATAGGCAGTTACTAGAACCCTTCAACTATCAATGTAGGTATAGTTTTTTCTCCAGAGGGTGTTTTGAATCATCCCGTGAATGCATAGCAAATGTGCCTATACTTTACTGTACTAAATACATGTCAGTACTTAGGGATCAAAAGTATTCCAAAAGTTTAAGACACCACAAGATATTTCAAATCATGCGAAAAATCCCTAAGTCTATGCTTTGTGGGTTAAAATGAGCATTAAAGTCGGGTCTTTATGTGTTTAAGAATAGGATTTTTTATGGATCACATGACCCTATGAGGTGAATTTTCCCAAAACTGGGCCCTTGAAGTGGGATTGACTCATACACCCTCTGGAGTTTTCTTGAAGGGGTCCGCTAAATAATATTGGTACTGTTAAGACTTGTTTTACCCAAAAATAACCCCTCACCAAAAAGATAACCTTAAAATCATTTTAACTGACGAACAAACTCCATCTTTCACCTGTTCATCTATTAGACAACTTTCTTAGGAAGTCCCGTCTGTACAAAATGCCTCGTTTTAAAAGATTGCATCATAAACCGTATACCATTCACGGTTGGAGTGCAACTACTCCGGGAATGTGTAAATTTACCACCTCCTTAGCTTGAACATCTTCATCATGTCTTTAGGCAAAAAGCACATTGGCCCCGTATAGCTGTTATTGATCAATTTGGGCCATAACAGAAGAGCGTCTTTGTATATTTAGCTTATATTGATGGTGTTGGCATATCAGGCTTCGCCAGACAGTTAAAACATCAGGCAACGAGATCGTCCTGAATTTGAGCAAAATTGTGATCGTAGGATCCACTCACCAAAAAAAAAAAAAATAGGTGAAGCTATTAAGTGCAGATCATGTTTACTATGTTTTTGTTAAACAATATATGAAAACGTCGGTGTAATGTCAAGGGGGAGTAAGAGACGATAAGGCCTTTGTCTACTGAACCGATTATACGGTTTACAGGGATTCATAGATCTTGGTTGCCTATAAATTCGTGAATTCTGTCCAGCATGACGGCTCTGCTGTCTGGTCCCAGTTTTGGCCCTTTAGATAGTGACACGAATAAAATTAAACTTAATGATTCATTTTAAAAGACACTATCAGTGATTCACCTGTAAGAGTCAAAGTATTGTAAATTGCAGGACAAATAAAGGAAATTGTCAAGATTTTTGTCAGCTCAGTTTGACTTAATTCATAAAATATATGTACATACATCACGAATTCACGAAAAAGAATACATTTGATGTAAATTAACAAATAAGGAGGCATGTTAATTTTTTGCTTTTTGACATACGAAGAAAACGGTCGGATTTTTTCGCCACGGCTTCATTGATCTATAAAGCGCCAATTTTGCTCTCCTCGTGACGTCAAAGTGATGACCAAAACATCGTGTTGACTCGAATTGTTATTGCTGACACTGCATCTTGATGATTAATTAAAGTATAATAAAATTTGAAATAAGTTACAAATGACCTATTTTTGTTTCATTTCCGTTTGTTTTAATTAAATTAATTGATATAAAACACATCGATCGCAGTTATAGGAAAGTGGGCAACACTGCGATATATGTAACCAGCGACGTAAATTATGGATGTCATCACTTTGACGTCACCATTTGCCTGCATGTGGATTTTGTCGGAATCGTTTTCGAGTAAGCTATTGGGCGGAAAATTAAAGGGCAAATACTCAACAAATGGACAATTTTCACTTATTTTGATTTAATTAATCTACTTATTAAGCTTTTCCAGTCCATTACCAATTTTCCAATATTCCAAGAATCATGACATATTCCTTAAAGGAAATATGTCAAGGATTTTTGTCAAGCTCAGTTTTGACTTACATTCATAAAATTATGTACATACATTCACGAATTCCCGAAAAAATAATACAAATTGATGTAAATAACAAATAGAAGGCATTTTGATTTTGCGTTTTTACATACGAAGAAAACGAGCGGAGTTTTCGCCACGGCTTCATTGGATCAAAAGCGCCCCAATTTTGCTCTCCGCGTGGACGTCAAGTGATGATCTCAAAACATCGTGTTGACTCGAATTGTTCTTGCTGACACTGTAATATTGATGGATTATGAAAAGTAATAATACAATTTGAAATAATTACAGAATGAACTATTTTGTTTCATTTCGTTGTGTTTTTTTAATTATAATCATTGGATAAAACACATCGATCGCGTTTCACAGGGGTGTAGGACACGACTTGCTCGATTGCTTTTGGGGATTTCCAAACGGTAATTTGTGGAAGCTGCTACGTGCATTTACTAGGTAGCCTGTGTCTCATTTTCACTACAAATCTCCTCTTAAACCCTATTCATATACATTTAGTAATATCATAGAATAAAGGATAAATTATTGGCTTCAAAATACCGTCGGGGTTAGGTGATTAACCCCGCTGCAAAAATAGTGTAATTTCCAATAACGGTCATTTAGATTTAAATATTCGTGACCAGGCAACTTTAGGCAAGTCTGATTTTAACCGTCCAATACGCGTAATAGCGCCCTCCTACCGTTAAGTCTGTGAAAGGACTAGCACTCGAATCGCACCGGATGTTGATGCGAATTTGAATTCAGGATGGTGCTGTAGGATGGCATGTCATACCCCCCTGGGCAGTTCCACTCGATAGGAAAGTGGCAAACACTGCGATATGATGGTTACAACGAAGGTAAATTACGGAGTGTTCATCACTTTGACGTCCCATTTGCCTGCGATGTGGATTGTCGGAATCGTTTTCGAGTAAGCTATTGGGAGGAAAATAAAAGGGCAAAATACTCAACAAATGTGGACAATTTTTCAAACGTATTTGATTTATATGTAGTCTACGTTACTTAAGCTTGCAATCCAAACCAATTTCCAAAATACTCAGAATCATGACATATTTCTTAGTCGTGGATCCATAATTGTAATTTAAAGCTTTATCGAAACATGACTCAAATATGGCAGTGAAATTTAAAGAAAGTGTTACGGTCAAATTGAAGGCGGTCAAATTTTTTTTTTTTGTCTTGTTTCCATGAAACCAAGGTAAAAGGGGAACATTTATAAGGGGTGCCTCCCTGAAAATGCAATCCTCGTATCGGGAAACTCCAGGTAAATTGATATAAAATTGGAGAAATGGAGTTCCCTTGCTTTCTGTTAGGCCAAAAGCACATTTGCCCCAGTTTTGGCTAACAGTGACACCGAATAAAATTGAATTAAATGATTCATTTAAAGAAACTCTCAGTGATCCAAACTGTAAGAGTCATGTTTTCAAATTCCAAAGGTTGCAGGAACACGTTAAAGGTGAGGGATAAGTCTGTAGAATCACTTTTCGCAATTGCTTATGGCCCGCAACAGTTTTGGAGTTCCACCAATAAAAATGCGGCCCCTGCATTAAAAAGTTTGGAATTTCTTCATTTGAAAAAAAAATACTTCACTAGATTCTGCAGCTAGAACCTTAATTTAAAACTACCCAGGCAAGTTAAAATATTTGACGCTTTCGGGTAGATCACCGTATTAAGCTGTTGTGTCAAAAAAAAATAACAATCGTAAAAACAGAAAAAACGAAAATGCACCCTACAATTAACTTGTGATGCTCTGTGTTTTTCATCCAACCCTCGCTTGTAGTTTATTTTTTCGAATTTACTTTTGAAGTGGTTTTTGAAAATTTTATGTGATGACAAGTTCGGCTAAATAGTCCAGGGTTCGTATGCGGCAATAATATAAAGCATTTGTGTGTAAATTTTCTTCAGTCACGTACACGATTAGCATCAAACCATAAGTATTTATGCCTCTATCTCTATGTGTCTATTTGTATGTCTCTTCTCGCTGTCTGTCCTCCTTACAATCGAGAAGGGAAACAGGAAATGAAACTCCCCGTTGACACTCATGTGGAAAAACAAGAAACCCACAAAGACGATCAAGAGAATTGTGTTTTGATGTGTGACTCAGAGATTTTCCCGAGGATGGCGCCCTCAATTTCGAAAATCGTTACTTTTTTCACAACATAAGGCTTATCCACATCATAATCGCTGTGTGAAATAGCTATAAGCTCAAAGCGATGTCCTTCACATGGAAAATTACAGTTTTATTTACAATTCTGGACCCGGATTTTGGTTATACACAGTAACCTATTGGAAAATATAATGCATTAATGTTTCCTGCATCAAAGCGAAAAAACCGAGCATCTCCAAATTTGATTTGGCATTTTTAGGTGGCTATCTTTAAGTATAGTCATTTATTTCTAATATTACACTCAAAAAATATATTCGAAATCTGTGAGTCAGCATTTAAGCGACTGGAGTTACGTAATGACAAACATACTTCACTCGTAAAATGTCTAAAGAGATGCAAACAATGTGCTCCAAGTAGTAACTTGAGCAGGTCAGGCGGCAATGGTTTAATTAATGTTGCAGGTAAATGAATCTTTCATTGGGACGATCATAAGGTCAGGACTGTTAGGTATCAATTCTATCAATAGCTCCCAATAACCATTCAATTAACCTACTGAATTCGCTCGGTTGATGATGGAATGTATCTGGGTTTTATAGTTTATTTTAAGATATAGAAATGTAAATTTGTCCTTAATTATCCGGAATTTAAGTCAGCGTACATGGACCATAGATAGTGTAATTTAAAGCTTTTACCGACCTACTCAATATGGCAGTGAATTATAAAAGAAAATGGATAGCGGTCAAATTAGAGGCGTTTTTAAAATAAGGTTTTTTGTCTTGTTTCCATTAAACCACAGGTTAAAAGAGGGAAAATTTATACGTATACCAGGGTGCTCCTCTACAAAATGCAATATTCTGGATCGGTCGTGTAACTTTGAAATGCCAGGAAAATTGAAATATGTAAATGCAGAAATTAAATGCCTCTGTTTTCTTGAACATTTCAGTGTATTCGCTTGTTTGAAAAGAAACTAATAACTTTTCCATAATCCAAGTTGACGATTTACCATTTAAACATATTACTTAAACAAATATAGCAACATGGCATGGTATAATGCAAATCTTTTGGTCAATTTTGCTGTTGGAAACAAAATGCATTTACAGTTGGTCAAAAATTGTTGGGTGTTTTACTGAGCAATCGTCCAAATTTACATATTATAATTTATGCTACTTCAGTGGCCAGCATGCGCTTGGATTGATAT
>JAMKCH010039701.1:0-13058 GCA_023653785.1 Ophioderma brevispina
TATTGAGAGGCCTATATTCCAATAGATATAACATGCTTGATGTTCTTTCAAAATAGGCATTGTTATTCAAAATCACCACGTTTCGTGAAAAGACATTGAGGTAATATTTAAATCATTTTAAAAAAAACGTAAAATTTTTTTTAAAACAGGCGATTATGGGAGTTTGTAAACATTCTACTTCCATTTTAACTGGGGTTTGTCGAATTCATTTTTTAAATCACCAAATGTTTTTCCAGTTGGTTATTGTGTTGTTGTAAGTACATATGGTGTTCATTTGTGTGTTTGTGTATTTTTTTTGTGTGTGTGATTGTTTTGTGTGAATGTCTGTGTGTTTGTGTGTGTATTTGGCTTATTAGCCTGTGATCTTAAACTTCCCAGACGGTTGCACCCATGAAATCCCTAATTAGACATTGACATTGGGTTTAACCGCTTAGGTCGAAATGAGTTACATCTGTCAAGGAATATCTTCGTATTCCAAACATCGTGCTGAAGAATCACTCCACTGTATGGGTTATTTTTTAAGATTTATACAGGGAAAAACCCACGAGGACGAGGTTCACTTATGGGCCGAGGGTCACCCGTGAACGCCCGGTTGGAATTTGCAGGCAAGAATGCTGTATTCTAATCTGATACATTTGTGTGATTTGGCTGTATTGAATGAAAAGGTCTTAGCCACCGTCGTCTGAAAACTACTGTTTAAAAATCCAGGTGCCCCCAGGCGGTGACGGTCATTAATGTTTCGTTACTGAATTTGGGATTACAAGGTTGCGAAATATACGTTAGACCACTGGCGACATATCCGCTAAAATCAACTCACTTGTGGCCATATCAATTGCATTTAATCTACCAAACATACATCGACACCTTTTGGCATATATCTAGAAAACGCTATTTTGAGCACTTTTCTCATCCAAAAAAGATGTTGGATGAAGAAATTTTGAGAAAAAAGCCTTAAATTTGAATATTTTTATGATTTTAATTTCCAATTTGCCGTTGCCTTCATCGCTTCATCAGACCACAAGTAGTTGTTTGCATGGGAAAGCAAATAGTAGCGTATGGATGTTTTGTTACAGAGATTGACTTTATATTTACTCGTCACCCCTGCGACCTGGCTGCTTGAGTCCGGTAGTTGCGATTATGTATTTGAAGCAAGACTAGCTAGGCTAGGGATGCACTGATGAACTTGACGATCACGTATTGTGTATTGTCGTGATTGTTAACATAAGGCTACTATTGAAAGTAGTACCATATACCCTGATACATGTGTTTTTCTGTCACAAATGTCCTATATGCTCACACATACTGGGGCTATCTACACGAGCGGATCAATGTGCCTTGCATGGACATGGTGTATTACATACATAGGTAGGAGTACTGCACAGGCCACAACACTGCAGTGTACACTCTGTTGGTCTTGCGTCATTAGGGTGACAACTCTGCCTTCGCTTTAGCATTTCGATGGCCGCCTTTATTCACGTGCGTGTTTGGCAATGGAAAGGTCAGCGCATTGCGTGGTCTAGGGTGCGAAACCTAACACGCAAAGTGACGTCACCCTCAAAACTTGAGATCGAATATACGGAACGCAGAAGGAACCGCACTATCGCATTTTCTTTGCGTCATACATGGTCACGCTTAATAACGCACGATTCCCTTACGCAACTGACCTGCACGCACTTACGCGATGATTTGTTTTTACTGTCCGCAACAGCATGCTGTAATGCCATGAAATGTGCATCGTTCACAGTCCAACGCACGTTCACACACATTGTGATCTTGGAAGTACACATAACATTGATGCAGATCTGGTGCCCCTGTGGTATATAGCCCAACTGTTCTTGTTTTCGTCTTACATTTCCTTTGTGAACATGACATCGGTTGTCTGGAACATTCCACTCAGTGTATGACACGATTTTGACGCAATCATTTTGCAGATTTTGCGCGTTGACCGCCCCAGTGGGTCAATCGAACCTGGAAACGTCGAAAGATGTCGAGAGTTTTAGAATTTACACACTATTTATTTTGAAATGCAAATCGTTTGACGTCGTTTCTTAAGACGTCGATTAATTTGCATTTTCGAGTATATTTATAAAAACCGTCGACCTGTTTTTCGACGTGCCAACGTCGTTTTCACGTTTGCTCTAAACACTATGCCCGCGGGGGCACTACGATGTGGAGTGTAGGACAGCCGGACCCGTCCGCACTCAATTGGCAAGTCCGATTCACTCAGAACTGGACTCATGCTCGTGGACTCGACTCTGGTCCCATGGACTCGAACATCAGGGCCACATGCAGGACTTGGAGTCGGTTGCAGACTCGACCTCGGACTCTGACTCAATTGAACCCCCGTTACCTCTGACATTCACAAAACTACAACACACTCTCCCAATACTGGCAATAACTATTAGTTTGAAATGGTTCCCAGATACCATGATTTGTTTTTCCATGCGTCAATCTTCTAAAATATTATAAATATGCTGGACAAATTATCTAAATCATATTGAAAATAATATTAAATAGTCCAAATTGCACCATTCTCCCCTAATTTTGTGTGAATGCGCAAAATCAGAAAGTCAGATAAATTGGCACTTGAATAGATGCTGTCAATGGTATTGGTTTAAATACAATCAATCACGAGCAGCAGAAGAAGGGCGGTGACAACCCACAACTTTGCGGAAAAGCGTGTGAAGAACGTACTCGCGTGGAGTTTTTTATAGCTTATTGAAGAGCCACGCGCTCTCTTTAGCAGCTTAATTGATAATGCGCATGCGCAAAAACAAAATTGTGTTGCCTGTCAAAGTGGTCGCTGTTGACGAAATTGCTGAGATTATGACACCTTTCACCGCCTGGTGCCCACACACCTTATATGATCAGCCCTGATACGCTTACCTGTATGTGTGCAGGAATTGTCATTATACCTAGGGTTTGTGTCGCCGTCTATGGCCTCTCTCTGCCGGACCCGGAGGTTCAGGAAGAGTACTGCTTTGGGTTGCCGTTCTATTTGATAGTGGAATTGCTTTTCAATTACGAAGCATGAATTTTTACGAAGAATATATAAGTGTACTATATTGTTTGATTCGTTAAGAATAATCAACATTAATTTCCAAGAAATCAATAATAATAACAAGAAAACGGTAACATTTTTTTTTATTTTATCAATTTACTCCGTTGATACCCGCCATCTTGTTTCCAAACAAGAATTCAAACCTTTCAGTTTTTAATAAGGTAGTTTTTTAATTACAAAAATACGCGTTTTGAGGATTCGACTTTTGTTATATCTTAACATGTTTTCATTTCAACTACTATCATAACCCACTCATTTCTTGCCATCATTTAGTTTTGGCCTATGACCAGAAATAATTCTACCCCCGGTAGAACAAAATGTGATAAGTTTACCTAGATCTTTCCTGCAATGAAGGGAACTGCGTTGAGGCATTGGTAATCTTTCCATTTGCCCTCTGCATGAGTCCACAAGGCGGACACATTCTCATCACGCCCGTAATTATTTGCTCTTCCGATGCCCAGATTGGTATAGTCAACCTTTGCAAGACATATTTTTTCGTAGGATTTATATATGTTTTTGTATATTTTCTTACATTGACACCAAGTACAGGGGCATGGTTTTGATCATGCTATAGAATAAAAAAATGTGGAAAATGTGTACAATTCCATATAACTGGTTTAATGCTTGTGAACAAATAACCAAATAGGAAAAAAATGAAGTATCTGAGGAAATTTGACATACCGTCTCCCGCCAAATATAAAATCTGCACTGAGCATCTGATTGTGGTTTATAACGAGTACAGAATATACAAAGATCAAGTATGTTTGTTTTTTGGCAGACTGTACTTGTCCATGATACACAATAGGAGTGATGAAGAGGGGAACCAGACAAGTCTCAAATTCGTGTGAGACTCGAGCCCAGTCCTTCGGGCCCCATTAGTCCCATGACCCGGGATACCACGCTACGACGGTGTTCGATGGCCCGGCCAGCCGTTTCGTGCCCATATGAGTCTTGCTTTAATGACGTCATCGCTACATTGTGGACTTTGCATTTGACTTTTTGTGTCATTTTTCTCACTCAGTGCTGTGACTTTTTGAGATTTAGTTGTGTGAGGGTTAACGGATTTCAAGCCAACCCTTGCAGGTTATGTTGGAACCCATCCACCCAGTACAAAAGTACCAAAATACTAATTTATGATTGTTCGATGTTTCGGATCGGAAAATTCGCGTTTATCCCTTGAAAGATAGTGTGGAAAGTGCCTCTTCGAACGTTAAAACGGGGCTTGTTCCAGGGCCTGGACCAATGACGTTGAATAATCTGTCTCCAAATCTACGTTTGGTACGATGTATAACAAGCCTGCATAACACAGAGACCGTAACTTTCATCTTGTACCCTCAGATAACTGTCACATTGTGACACATTATACAAATAGACATCAGTAAGATATGACGGAGCCTGTGCGTGAAGAGACTCATACACATGAAGGCAACACGTGAAGAGTGATAAAAACTGTGACGAAATCTCGTCACAACCAATCTGGTGGAATCAAACTTGACCCCAAGGTTCTTTACACTCAGATGCAGGAAAAAAGGTGTCACCCAGATCTAGCCGTAATGAAGGCAATAGTAATACGGAGGTCGCCGTGTGGCAGGAGATATAGTCCTCTGGATCACAGTCCGGGAACAACGGTGAACAATAGGGCAATCGATTCAGTTGACACTTCACGCAACATTAGTTTCACGCTTTATTCCGTTGTCGTCTATGGAGCCCGGACTATGATACCTGACGGACTATGATTACTTTCACACCGGTGTGAAAGCAGATATAGTCCGGCGGGAGCCACAGTCCGGGGCTCCATAGACGATAACGGAATAAAGCGTGAAACTAATGTTGCGTAAAGAGTCAAATGAATCGATTGCCCTATTCTTCACCATTGTTCCCGGAGTACGCCTGACTCTATTACTTCTAACTTCTCCCCGTTGTAATTACGTTTTCCGAAGAGCGATCTTTGGTGCTTGGAGGGGCAGGGATGATGATCAAAAGTAAAGATGTACTGTCTTCAGTTATATATTGCCAGTTGTCCCAAGATATCACTTTTGTCCAACCTTCGGTCATTTATAATCTGAACTGGTATACCGTCCTGTAAGTAAGTATAAAAGCTGCCCTGTGCGAAACCTATTACCACCGACTAATTCTGATCTTTTTTGAATGAATGAAGAGCTATTTTGTAAATGTTTCATTTAAAAAAGAGCCGGGAATCGAATCATTTACGTATTAGCTGCAATGAAAAGGCTTTGAAATCGTGAACAGGGTGAAATCGGCACGTGAATGGAATCACAAAGCTATATCTTAATCTTTAAAATCAATTGAGTGTGGCTAGTTACGTCCTTGCAGAGGCCACATTTATTTTTATTTACTTTCTTTCATGAAGATTCAGCAGGCGCGGTGAGTCGATAATTAATCAGGGACAGTCTATGTAACATGGATATTAATGTTAGCGTACAATGATAGGGTCAACGTAATTATTTTTTGTGGTGGCCTTTTTGAGTCCAATAATTCTATCGATATTTTCCTTGGTAAGTAGCCTCCTCTCCATGCTAATGGAACGGCTGGGTCACATGGTTGGAAGATCGGTCTTGGGAAAATACACTATAAGTAGTTTTTTATTGTCCGCCGTACTCATGTTCGGGATCTAAGTGCTGGTTTTATAGTCCGGGGGGGGATTACAATTTCTAGAAACTCCAGGCCGTCGGGGGACTATCGTTACCAGGATTGAAGTTCGGCACGTGGAGATGCAAGTCCGGGGAGGACTATCACCTCCTAGGAATTAAGTGTCCAAATATGAGACGGGACTATCGTCCTAGTAGAGATTGGTGTGCCTGGTTCGAGATGGAATATTCATTCTTATCATGTTAAGGCAGTGGCGGCCGCCGGAGGAAGGGGAATTTTGCACCCCCCCATGTTAAAATTAACATAACACTCGTTGTAAACTTGTCGGGGACGGGCTTACATGACCTACCGTAAAATCGTCCGTTATCCACCCTCAAATTTCTCTCAAATTGCATTGATCGTTTGTTGACAACCTTCCCGAGAATGTTTCGAAGGTTTATGGCACAAACAGCACGAAAGGAAACCGCCACCCTTTTTTTAACTTGCCTTGCTATCCTAATCGTCCCTTAGGAAAACATGTGCTATGAATTTCTGTCGTGCACGACAGAAAGTACTTAAATTATTATTACATTAAAGACATTGGTAAGCATTCAAAATATGCGAAAAAACCAGGTTCGAAAAAATGTGACAGGTTCGGACACAATTCTTGTTTTCTCGTATTTGTTCAAAATTGACTTCGCTGATTCAATTTCGAATGTCCAGTGTTCAAACATAATAGTACAAAAACGCATAAGGCTTTATTATTAGTGTTCGATTAGCACTAAATTGTTCATAAAATGAAGTCGGCAGTTTAATCCATAATTATCACAAAACCTTATGGTGCACAAACACCCACCCACCAAATAAATGCCATGGTTTATGGTTTTAAAATGGCCCTAATCAAAACGTAAATTGCTAATTAACGAAGCCAAATCAGGTGCCGATATATGCATAACCTTTAATAGACTGCTAGACCTCTGCATTTCCCATTCAGCAAGACGAATCCATAAGTGGACCATGGAGTTTTCGAGCGCTACTGAAGCATGAAGACAATGATTGCGTTCCGATTCCCTCTGAAACTGTGGCTTTAGTCAAAATATTCCTATTGGGGCGGTGTAAAATTAGAGTACTGTAAATGACTCCGTAGTATTAAGCCTCACACCACTTTTGTCTTGAATTGTGCTGATTTTTATCTTTAAAATAATTTCTAACACAAAATATGGCCCAGGAAGTCCCATTTCTACTATATTCACATTTTAACTTATTAGCAAGTCACTTTTTACCTTTTTCCCAAAAAAATTTTCGCAGAGTGTGCCAGACAAGATCTATTTAGTGGTTGTTGTGGCATCTTTAATACATTTACAATGCGCTGTAAGCTAGTAGAGGGAAAGTAACCCTCGTCTACCTGAGCCATTTTGTAACAAAAATCCCAATGGGGGGGGGGGGGGGGGGGTGTTACCACCCGCCTGTGATTTTCGTTTTACTGACACATCCGCTTCCTGAAATTTGGTTACCCCAGGGTAGCTTAGAAGTTTTTTCTTTCCATTGGTATCAAAGGGTACCAACACCGCCATTATGACGTCACTATGAAGTCATAGTTGAGGAAATACTAAATACTGAAGAGGTTAGGTCATTCGCAATTTTAGCGACTCAAAAACGTTAGTATAGCACTAAAATGCTCTCATTATCTTACACTCTAGCCATTTTCCATCAAGTAGAGCCAAAAAAACCGCATGAAAATCGGATATTCTAACATTTTTGGCGACATGGAATTTCCCCTATGTTTGTCTATGGAAATGGCAAATTGTGCGAACGTCGCGACTTTATGACATCATTGTTGGTATCATTTTGGGTTTATCAATGGAAAGAGGAGGACATGCTATCTTTGGTACCCAAATCAAGTGCTTGTTGGCCGTTTTGTGTTGTGCTAGGCTATGTTGGTACTCTCTCCCGAAGCGGGGGGTATGCCACCCCATAGCTATTCAATTGGGATCACCCTGTATCCTTACCACACCCGGTGGATGTTTGTTTTGGATTGAAAAGGAGCGACCATGTCAATTGGACAATTACATTAATTGGCAACCAAGAAGGGGGTTTTAGCCAAGGCCGGGGGGAAAAACCTTGAAGGGGGTGGTTATAAAAGTTTGGTAACCCCCCCCCCCGCCCCTCGGTAGACGAGGGGGGTTTAGTGTCGGCTCTATATTATGGAGATCTTTATGAGGAATTTAATTGACAAACATTGTACTCAGTGAAGTAGTGGAGCTCTACGCATAGAAAAATAATTGTAATAACATCGGATATTTATGGACATTTTGAATTTGCTTTTCAGACCATATTTCAAATAACAAATATCGAATTCAGTAAAAGTTCTATCAAGTCAGCCAAAAGCCTAAATCACAAACGTAGTAATACTGATATCACAACTGTAAAGAAATCTTTATTTTTAATAAAGCACGGAAGGAAAAAATCAGGGGGGGGGTTCTAGCGATCAAGTTCCCCAGGCCGTAAGCAGTGGGCGGGTGGCGACAGGAGGCGGGACGTGAAGACGCCCCTCACATTCACAAAAAAAAAAGCCCAACATAAAGCTAAAAAGGCCTTAAAAGGCCAGGCCAAAATAGATTTTGCGAGCGGGATTCGAGCGAAAAACTTACTGTTTTTTAAACATCCAAATTAAAAAAAAAAAAAAAATTAACTGTTGGTATAAAAAGGTCCTCTTTTGCAAAAGCTAACCCCCCTCCCTGTTTTTTTTTGGTAGGCGGAGGCCGATTTGGAGGAAAGAAAAATCCCATTTGGACAAAAATAGCCCCATCCCTCCCCACGGACAATCCTTGTGTCATGGGGCCCTGCATTCCCCTTTGTAGACCGGGGAAGGAGGGAAAGTATTGTAAAATAATAACGGTTTTTATATTCCATGGTCCCCAATTTACCCATTACAATTTTATCATGTGTTCAGCACAGGGAATATAGTCCAGGCTACCGATTCATTGATAACTAATAATATCAACCTTGTTTTATTAGATTGTAAATGTTTTTCAACGGTTCTAGACCCAGTTTTTTGTCTGATTCTGAATCCGATGGATGGCAGACAGCAACCTTGAGCATGTTTTTTTTTAATTTTTGCACAAAAACCTTAAAATGGCCACCAAAACACAAAATATTTAATCTCTTGTTCACTCAAAAGTGGTAATTTTCAGCTGTCTCGTTTAAACCCAAATTCATTATGACCAATTAACAACACGTAATTCAAGAATTAAAAGTAAATATGGCCGTCCAATACAATAAGTAGTGTTCTGATCGTGACCTACTTTTGACTGAAGGTTGGTAATTGGGTATCCCATCCTGTAGTGTTTGGCAGTCAAGAAATTAATAAAAACCCTACGACATATTTCTTTTTAATTGTGATTATAAATTACTTATTATAGGATCCAAGATGGCTTTCGATACCGTAATATGGCTCTAAGATGATAGCTGTGTCTAACCTACTACTGCAATTTTGTGGAATCCCTGTAAGTCACTCAGATCAATGTGCACCTCATTAGGGTACTCAGAGAATCGCTACAGTAGAGCCATCCAAGATGGGTGCCAATATGGCTGGAAATGCCACTTACTAAGCGGCGAAAAAACAAAAATCGATCACCATAGTCTAGAGATTATTGTTGCTTTTTTGGTTTTTTTTTTAGGTTTTGGGACGTCCATTGGCATCCATTTTGGTTTGTTTGAATAATGACCCCAGACTCTTAAGATAGCCTTACTGGATGGGATTTTTGGAAGTTTTATTAACTAAACATCACCAAATATATATCTATAGCCTATAGAGTGAATGAATTACTGGGAAACTTTACTGATTGAACATTTGCAGCCACTTGAGGCTATCTAGGATGCCATTTTGCAGATTATCAATCACTTTTAATCATGTTATGATATTTTTTTTTTTTTTTTTTTAACAAAATTGCTGTGAATGAGTTATATGTTTTGGATCTATACACAAACACGGCAGGGGCTTCTTTGGATTATATGTATTAATGATTTTGCCATTTTTGGAGCCATCTGAATGGCTATTGATTTGATTGATTATCAAATTGTTTGAAGCTATTCCTAATGGGTTCTATTATATGTTAATTGCTTAAAAACCATTGGTCATATCCCAAATTACCATTCTCCTGTCAAAGTAGATAAATAATCAGATGCTTTGGTGTATTGGCGGCCATTAAATCTATTAATGAGACGGTTATGCATCATACTTTACTGGTCCGCAAGGGGTGTTTTGGCTGGACAGGGCCCAAAAAATTACAACTTTTGAGTAATTACATATGAGTTTTCAGTGTTTTGGTGGCCATTTGAATTTTTGCGTTTCTTGAAAATGCTCAAGGTTTTTCGTCTGGAATCCTCCGGATTGCAGAGCAGCAGGTAATTTAAACCTAGTCTAGAAACCGTTTGAAAAAACATATAAATTTTATAACAGGTCACATGGTCTGTAGCCTGGACTAATCATGTTCCTTGACATATAGAATGTCCAGGGGAACTTTTAAAACTGTGGACACTGGTCCCCTGGACCATGTAATGGATATAATGTCCAGTGGACAACTACAAACTTGGTTATCCTGGTCCCTGGACCATGGTATCTGGTATTAAAAAAAATTGTCCAGTGGACAACTAACACTGAATACCATGGTCCCGGACCTGGTAAACGGATATATGTCCTGTGCGCAAATAACATAGGTTGTAATCCACGGACATGCTCCTGAATTTATAGGCGTGTGAGATTGGATATATATTTTCAGTTTATTCCATCGTTGCACGGTTACAAATAATATGGAAAAAAATCTGCGATGTTTTATACCAAGCATTTCAATTGTGCCCAAATAACATACGCCACTAAAAGAAATAACAGAGAAAAAAAAATATACTCACACTCCCCAGCCAGAAAAGGATTCGAAACCTGGGTTCATGGATTCGAACAAAGTTTTCATTAGATTTTGACAGTCCTAGACCTTGCCGTTACACCAAGGGAAGGGGTTGACAACCACCGCTCGCTTTATTCTATTTGTCCTTGTTCTATTTATTATTTTTGAATAGCTGCATTCGTGATTAGAAGAGCGTAACAGATAGCTACAGATAGGAGTATAGTATCGCGGACACTGATTACTTTTACTGCTGTAAAAGGCACTATAGTCCGCTGGGAATTATAGTCCGGTTCACATACACAATAGGCTAAAAATACATGATGCAGTATGGGCTACCATTCCTAGGTGCAGTTGTCCAGTGGACCTCTGTACCCAGAAGTCATAGTCCGGAGGAGCATTCTCCTCATAGTCCGGTTAGGGCTATTGTTCCTAGGGGTCCGAAGGACCCCTGTGCCTAGGAACAATAGCCCGCCGGACTATAATATCTGCCGGACTATATGTGCTTTCACACCGGTTCGAATCCGGCCAAGCGCACATGGGTTTTTTTCAACACCTGTGTGCGCTTTCTATCTCCAGGGAAAGATTAATAAATATTCAGCCTTGTTTATCTGAAGAACTAAGTAGTTAAAATTTAAAAACAAATATAGACTGTATATGTAAATATACCGTTCTGATGCTATCCGCTAGGAAGGCGGTGGACACCTTTCGGATCTGGCACCTATAGATGATAATATATTGCTCCTCTCCCGACCCAGGCTTGATGGTTGAGTTGGAGGAACGACTTTCTAGTAAAACGGAGGTCGCCGGTTCCGATCCGGCCAAGCACACGTTTATTTTTCCAAAACCTGTGTGCGCTGGCTATCTCCTGGGAAAGATTAATATATATTCATCCTTGTATATCAGTATTCTCAATGACATGGTCCAACAATGTGACTGCTTTATTGGATACGAAACGAGCATTCCACGTGTAAACATTCAGATTAGCAAAAGGTTTGGCTTTAGGAACCGGATTCAAGTATACTAAGATTGTTATAGTTTGATCGAAGATGACAAAATTGTCGGCGTATGCTATACTATCTAAACATATATTTGTAGACGAGGTAGTTGAACTAAGAGACCTAAATGGTTTGATGTTGGAAAAGCAATTAAGTTGGAAAAATTAATAGTACGGCCTACATTAGAGATTAAAATCTGGAGGACCAAAGTATACAACAAGTCGAGATCAGCGTACACGTGGTCAGTTGGTCTTTAAAAAGACCTAGCAATTGGTATACCCCTTACGCCCCTATAGGGAAAATGACTACCAACCTGACGATCACCGCCAAAAAGGGAGGCAAAGGGTCCGCGCCGTAATTTTTGAAAAGTGGGAAAATTACATTTAGGGATGTAATGTATATATAGATGACCACTGGTCAAAAGCAATTACAATTATAAATTATGTAACTCACAAAAAATAAAAATTATAAAATAACAAAATTTGTGGCAAATCGATCACTAAGCTGTAGAAAATCACGTGAATGGTTTGCAATAGGGGAAGCAAGAGTGAAAAAACACTCTCAGAGATTGAAAAGTTATGGGAAAATAACAAAAAAAAAAAAAAACATTCTACCCCGAACTGACGTTATCGAGGTGCAAAGGACATCATGTACAACTTCAGGACTATTGGGCTATTTACACATATTGAGCGCGAATTTTAAAAGCTCAAGCCCTGTAGGTGAGCACGTACGCATACCGCCGAGCAGTGCTTTGTTTCTTGCTCGGCGGTGACATGGTACATCGTCTACACATTTTGTTACAAATTTCTCGTCCTTGCACTTTCATGTGACATCTTGGATGAAAAATCTTGCAAGAAATGGCCAATATAGATGGGAAAAAATGGGGCAGATTTTGCAGGACTTTTTAGGGCGGATTTTTGAACATTGGGACATATTTGGTCGGACCCTTTCATGAATCAAACGAAAAAAAATGTGTCAGGAGTCATTTGGACCCCATATGGAGTAATTTTAGACTATTTTTTTTTGTTCTCTTAGTAAATGTAAACCAGCAAGAAGGGTTATAGTTTTATAAAACCAAAAAAGGGCTGACTGATATACTGAATGAACGAAAATTGAAAGACTGAAAGTTAATGAAAGCTACGAATGGAAGAACACACCACCTGTCTAAAAAATGGTACCATCCAAAACCGATTTTTTTCAATATTAAATATTACATAACATAAGTCAGTCAGTCGTCAGTAACATTAAAGAGAAAAGGCCAGGCTTTCCAATACTTTTTGTTTCATCTCGTTTGCTTGTTTCAATGAGCGATAACTCCAGTTTACTACGGAACACAAACATTAAGCTCATGCCACTTTCTGGTTGAGTTAAAATGGTGAAAGAATTAGTTGAACATAAGTTATTCGCATTTGAACTTCATAAATAAACTTTAAAAGTGCGAAAAGAGTTATTTAATAGTGGAAATTTTCTTCAGTAAGTTCTGGCTTTAAGATAAAGTATATAACATTC
>JAMKCH010039702.1:0-13855 GCA_023653785.1 Ophioderma brevispina
TTGGAATGAACTACCGCTCTGGCTTAGGGAGAGAAGATAGTAGGGTCTCGTAGTGGAACAATAATGAGGAGTTTAGGGGTTTCACAATTTCAAATTCCTCATTTTCCCCATAGCAATCGGATTACACAGTTAAGAAGTTCACTTCGATCACAGTGTTGGTTTGAAGGGAGCCCTCTATTGAGAGAATATGGTTATATTCTTATCATAGCCTGGGGCGAAGCCGGGGATTAGTCCCAAATTGTTGACTACACATGGACATTTATTTAAACATTTTGTTTGCATATGCTGCTTGAAACTGATTGGAGAGGAGTGCAGTAGAATTGTTAACACATAACTTTTGGGACGGGGTCATTCCACCAGTTGGGCCGCACTGTGTGACATTACAAGGAATATGTAAATGCATTTTTAGTACATAATTTCAGTGGCATTGCATTTTAATATGGTATACATTGTAGTATGAGGGTGAAAAATTATTAAATCATTTAAAGCCATGAACAACTCGATTTTAATTTTTTGAATTTTTCATAATTTTTTTATATTTTTTAACATAGGGTCATTCCATGCCAAAACACTAAGGTGTGGAACCCACCTCTCGCGCAGATTTTGTTGAAATTGCAGTCAAAGTACATTTTATGGGGCTACAGAGAAGGTCAAATAGGAAAATTTCAATTCCATTCCGTTTTGAAGTATGGGCTCTCAAAGTTTTACGACACGGACTATAAAATTGTGCTTCATTATCAAAAAACTTTATTAATGCTATTATATATTATCAGTAGTTTTGCTTTGTTATTGATGCAACAAGTGGCAAGTAGAATTTCTTTTTATCCCACCTAGACAAATAGGCCCTCAATTAGTTGCCATGGCGCAAAATAGACTAAAATTGGGGAACTACCAATAGAGGGCGCTTATTTTGAAGCGTACCCCTGATATGAAGTTCTAGCATTGAAAAAATATTAGCAGATACTATAACAATCACTGTGATAGAGTTTTTTGTTTTTGGTATTTTTGATGTCTTCAGTGAAAAAATTTGGATTACATATCAAGGCAAAATTAAGCTCAGTTTGGTTTAAAAGTTGCTGAATACAGAAACCTTTCACTATAAATTGGCATTGTATTTTGGGAATTTTTTTTTTTTGCATGCACTACAGACCACTGTAGATGTGATCTAGTTATCATCCAAAACATGTCACAAACAATTCCTACATGACATGTTGAGTGACCCAGTTCACATTTTCCGAGTACTTAGTCAATTTTGCACTTTTTCTGGTAAAGGTTTTTGATTCTGCACTTTAACCAAAATGGCCAAACTTTGCTTCATCGTGTTTTTCACTGAAGACATCAACAAATACAAAACAAAGCTTAAATCACATGATTGTTTTGATTGTGTAGCTATATTTTTTCAATGCTAGAACTTCATATCAGGTGTACGCCATCAAAATAAGCGCCCTCTAATGTTTGGTCCCATTTTAGATCATGTTTCGCACAATGGAAACTATTCGAGGGCCTATTTTTACTAGGGGAACAAAGAATTCTACTTGCCACTTGTTGTATGCAATAACAAAGCAACTACTGATTATATATAGCATTAATAATATTAGAGGTGGGCTATACGGGGAAGGTCAAATGTTTTCAAATCACTTCGCACACAGGCTCATTTGATGAACTTTAATTCACCCTGATCACACTTTCGAGATAAAAATGAAAAAAGTGCGAAACCAGGGTGCCCCCTCGAAAAATCCAACAATGGCCGCCCAAACTGTCAAAAAATTGATTTTGACCATAACTCCCGTTATTTTTGCTTCTTTGCTTAATTTTTGGCGGCAATACTCCATTTTTTGGGGTTGTCAGTGATCATGCGATGCAACTTCATCTCACTATAGCCGTTCTTTTTCCTGAAAATGACGTGTTGGCTTAAAATTGATCTCTGAGGGCGCTTTCCCCTAAATGCGCATCCGATTGATAATATTGATTTTAGCTTAAGAAAGTTGAAGAGAGTTCATTATGAACACTTGCAAAAAATTTGACTTGCGTGTTGTTTTGCTGTTTTACACTGTTAGCTTTTATTGTCAAATGCCCTCCATTGAACCCACACGTAAGAAGTCTTTGACCCCCTGTGTATTCCAATGAGAGTGGTTTTTTTTCGTCAATTTTAAATTGATGCCATGGGAAAATGGCAAGTGTTAAACAGCTCCAATCTTAAAAAATGATGAATCAACAATCTGATGATGGCCCATGGTTAAATTGGAACTTTGATACGATATGTACTTTTTGGAAAGCTCCCTCGCAGTCCAATTTTAAGCTAAAATTGCCATATCGAGAAAACGAAAAGTCGTGGCGAGATAGAACGTTGCATAGAGTGATTCCTTGCATGCCAAAAACATGGTATTGCCACAGAAAAAAAAAAAATGGAGGTGATTTAAACAAAAGCTTATCAAGTGATGGTCAAAATTGATTTTTTGGCATTTGGCGGCCATTTGGGATTTTTTCGTTGGGGCACCCTGGTTTTTGCACTTTTTATTTTTTTTTTTTTCGTAAAATGGGATAAGCATCATTAAAGCCATCATTCTAGCTTTTGTTCGAAGTGATCTGAAACTATACCCAAATATGACCTCTATAGCCCCCCTCTAATAAGTTTTTTAATACGTCACAATTGTTAGTCTAGTCGTAAAACTTTGAGAGCCCATTTTAAAAAAACCTTCCAAGCGGAATGGAATTTGAATTTTTCCTTTTGACCTCCTTGGTATCCTCCATAAAATGTACCTTGGACTGCAATTTCAACAAAATTGAAGGGTGGGTTCCACACCTTGGTGTTTTTGGCAATGGAATGACCCCCATAGGACATTTTTGGATGTAACATGGACACTACGTCCATGTTACATCTTAATGCAACTATACTCAAAGCCCTGTTTTTAACATTAATTTCTGAAAAAATCATTTCATTTTACCAAAGCATAACCAAGCAAATACTTTGAGTAAATTTTTCATCAAATGTATATCGACACTATATGTTTAGTAAGCGATTAAGTTTTGAACTGCTGTTCATACGTTAAACAAGTGGACACCATGCAGGTTTTTAAAATATAACTTTACAATGAGCATTACATGATCGCTTCTTTTGAATATTTCTACATTAGTGGTTGATACACATTTGATGTAGGGACACTTAGACACTTTTTTATCCATATACTTTGCATGACCCAAGAAAATGTTTCAAAATTTGGCAGAACGTACCAGTGGAACCACGCCCCCAAATAACCACAATATCCTCAGCTAACCAAACATAAGTTACTTTCTCTCACTGGAATGGTTTACGGTTGTGCACTGTATTACAAGTATTGACTGTACGTCAATTTTGATGAATTTTAAGGTACATTAAGTAAAATTTCGGATGCGAAGCTAAATTGTACTAAAAGGGACACCAACCTTTTTACGGGGACACTCATTTTTGATGGGTTCATACTCTGCATTTTTGGGATAAACTATGTAAGTCCCAAAACGGGATGAACCAAATGACATGACACAGGTGAAAGTCATACACGTGCGACCCAATTTTGTAAACATTTTAAAAGCCCATAGAATACTCTTCCAGTCCGCAGTGAGCATTTTCTGCTCATGAGCATGCGTAACCCTTGATCTTGGGGCAAGTCCGGTTGGCGGTCATGCCAGTCACTCGCTTCGACTGAATATATCATAGGCTTCGGTAGTCCAAATGGCAAATGGATAGGTAACCTCAGGTCTGACGTTGATTTTTATCCTGGACGTTATCGTATCTCTGACCTGAGGTTACAACAAGATGCTCGTAGTTTCGAATCCGTTTCACAGTGTGGTGTGAAAAAAGGGTTCCCACATCTCAAAATTCCACTTGTGACGTACTTACGATTCCTGAACTAAAATCAGCTAACGGACTTTGTTACATCTTTAGTAAATGCTAGTTTTCCTTTTGCACATTGGATGTTAAAATCAGACGTGTTCGTGGTCCATTATTTTAACATTTTTGTCGTTATTCCTCCATGTTCTGGTGTGAATGAAATCTTGCCATATTTATGATGTCCACATTTAATGGCATGCTCTTTCACCAAGACTATCGAAGTAACTCTGGATCGATTAATTCATGACAGATAAGGTATCATAGTCTCCTCTTCCAATCATGGTTAAAACAAGACGTTATCAACTTGTGCGCCCGATAGAGGTCAGTATCATCAAGCATGTCAAGAGACTAATTTTTTGTATGATCAACAAAAGCACGTTTTTCACCAAATGCCCTTTACATCTTCACCCTTGACCCTAGTTCTGGTAACTCGAACCAGAGGTCACAACATCTTTTAACACTACTCTTTTATCAATCTACTGACCTCAGAGGGCAGTAGTGATAAAAGCTAAGCTACTCCAAAATCTTCCCTGAAGTAACGCTTGTCAAGTTCATAATGGTGGTCATCCAAGACAGATCTTTCGTCCATTGGAGAAAGACTCATCAGAGGTATGTTGGTAGGGCCTTCTCACCAAGGTCATTATGAGTGCGATCAAGGTGAGCGCTTGTTTATGTTGTATGCCCAGTCTGTCAAGGTGTTAATGGCCTTGTTTACGGTTTCCTCTGAGGGTTGTTTCCTCTACTCAATGGATGAGTAAGCAATTGCGCCGACTGTATTGTTCGAGTTCACTCAATGTTGTCATCAAAGGTTCGGTGTAAGTCTGCTCACTTTTCGCTGGTTCTCCTCCAGTGTCTTGAGTGTTATTGATGTTTTGGCATTATGCAGCAGCAATGGCGTTGTAAGAAATTCGTTTGTACTTGGTCTTTAACGTTGTCTGATATGGCCGATATCAATCTGGAATCATTGCAGATTGCCAGAAGAAATCTCGTCTACCAATGATTGTATTGTCAGTAGATAGTTGGAGATGGAGGAGGGGAAATGGCTTCAGCTATTTTCTGTTTGAGCCGTTCGTCATTAGCAAGTAGTAATCAGTGTATCTTTGTAGAGTCAATGAGGTTCCGGTGGTCTTTGACTATTTAGCATACTGGAGTTATTGCCCACCATCTTGGTTTTGGATGTGGCCATACTAGATGCAGGTTTCTTGTATGGTTTGTCTCGGTTCAAAGAAAGTCCTGTACGTCTGTCATACAGAGGTAGTCAGCGCAGGTCTGTCTTGTAAGTGTCTGCCCAAGGATTTTATATTGGAAAGACTAGTTGGCGCCTTCTTGGTTATGGATAAGATGGCACATTTCTCAACATTGAAGCGCATTAACCATGTAGAGGACCAGTTTGTAAGTATTTCCAAGTCCCTCTGCAGGTAGGAAGGACCAACATTTAAAAGGTGGGTAATCCAATCGACAACATGTACGTAGCCAGGTGGTGCGGAGGGAGTGCGTGCACCCCTGGGGGGGGGGGCTAAGAGAAAGAAGTGATTGAAATATTTTTTTTAAACACTTATCAGTCTGTGAAAATCACATTATTTTTTTCTTCCTCGGACCACACCAGTGATATTTAAAGGTGCAACGAGAGATTCACATATCAGGTGTCACCTAAAAAAATCAAAAGTAGATTTGTGCTTGATGTAAAGCTTTCCATCAAAAATTATCCCAACTGAATGGAGTAATCTGAGAAATGTTTCCTGGTACAAAAATGTGAAATTCTAATTTCGTATAGGACCAAATACGAAATTCAGCCTATGTTTATATTAAAATATAAGCAAAGCAAAATCACTTGTTTTTCTCCTTTCATGACATTTATGTTGCCAAATAACATGGTAAGAAATCTATTAGGTCTGATCTATATGAAATTACTATTATGGACACAATCTTGGGAGGCCTCAAAATCTCTCGTTGCACCTGTCTTTAAGTGAAGGAGGAGATTTTTTTTGATACAAATTTCTCATAAATTGCATGGCAGGCATGATAGTTGTAGTCCACCTATCGAGAACGTTGCGAAGGTGTATTGGACAAGCAAAGTACAAAAAGAAAGAAAACCGCAAACTTTATTTTGAGGTGCCCGCTTTTGCAACTCGTCCCTATCGAAAACCGCATGCTTGAGTTTCTGTCGTGCACGATAAGAAAATACTAAATATCATTTATTCACATTTAAAGTAAGTGTTTAGGTTATCACTTCAGGTGTGAATCTAAACTTTGGTAAAGCTTCCAATTATGCAAAACCCGGGTTAAAAAAAGTGTGGGCGCTTCTTTCTGCCAAATGTTCTCAGTCTCTTTTAGTGCCTGGACCCACTGCCGTTTTGTTGGTTTTAATCCTCACGCAGGGAAAAACCTGTCCTCACTCCCCCCCTCCAAAAAAAAAAAGATTTTGGTATCAGAAGAAAAATATTTTATATTATTATTATTATTCGCATACCCCAGTGAAATTAAGACCCAGGAAATGTTTCTTTTGATGTTAGGAACAAAAAGGTTTCCAAATGTGGTCTACCACATTGCATACTTTCTAATCTATGGGACAATTTAGTAACACTTTTTGTTTTTAATGCAAGCAAAGACCATGTCTACCATAATTGTGACAGGCAAAAACTTGAGTATGGTCAGTCATACTTTTTTTACTTTCCAGAATATGATTGAAGATCAACCAAAATCCAATCAAGGACCAAGGAAGAAGGAAAAGTTCATTGGTCAAGAAAAGGACAGAGGAGGAGGTGATGCTAAGGAAGGTTGGGCATGGAAGAGGAAGACAGATCAAGCAAAGAAGATGGAAGTGCTTAGAGAGATAGATCAGTTGGAAAAGAAGTAAGATCCAAGAGTCAAAGAAACACAAGTGATTAGTTACCCAGGTGCTCAGAAATCCAATAAAACTATAAGGTTTTTTTGTTGAAAATCTTAGCTTTGAAATTTATTTTTTTCCAAGAGAAAAACTCAGTTTTCCAGGTGCCTCAGTTTTTGACAGAGTTTAGTAAATGGTGTCAAAAATTTGATTGATAGGTTTCACTTAATGCAACCCGGCCTCTCAAAAAACCCTTCAAGCCTCCCCAAACGTGGTCCAAAAATACAGTGTTGATGCACTCAAGTGTGTGGGTAATCAGTCATACATAGCACATTGATCCTTGATTAGGTGATGGCCTATATATATGAGTAGAAATCAATTTGCATAATTTGTCAAAGGTATGAATGGATTGATGTCATAATGATCTGCTTGAGAGTATAGTCGCGGGCATAATTCCTGTTACATTTTGCCAAGTACGCCCACCAAAACGGCACACCAGCTGATTGCACAAAGGCGTGGTGCACGCAGTGAGAGACGTACGCCCGTGCCTTGTAACAGTAATTATGGTCGGGAGTATAAATGGTCAAAAGGTTGTAGCCTATTTGCTGTTGACAGTAACAGCAGCATGGCATAGCAAACTGATTGAAGTCTCCATAAAAATATAATTTTGAAAACATACTCTGCAATTTCATGGAATCAGGAGTTGGAGTAAAAGATAACATATTTGCTTTATGTAATTTGTGTGTCTCTGCTTCTTGACTGCAGAATAACCAACCTAGATAGAGAAAAGAGCACACACCTGTACAATAAACGCAGTGATTTCAGGAAGGAGTTTTGTGCTCTGGAGGAGCAAGAGTTGAAATTACTCACTGAGAGAAAACAAGAAAGTAAGTCATGCATATTTTATCACTAATTTGGTAAAAAATTGGATGGTTTCATTATGTGAAAATTTCATTATATTTACTGACTAGTAGCTGGTGGCAGTGACATCACTGCTATCATTAATTGGGCATGTGGCATACTTTTGAAAAGCACATGATCTATACAATGTTTGTCATAATCCCTTGGACATGACATGTTCGTGTGTGTTTCTTTGTGTGTACTGCGCTTGCATGCGATCCAACGGTGCATCTTATTGGTGCAAAAAGGGGGTGTACTACATAGTTATATGTCCAAGGGGAATGTTGACAATTTTTGTCCTTTGAAGATGCAAAGAAAGAATGTTGTATAAGAGTTGTGTGAGATTGGTTGATGATGCTGTATGGTGTCTGAGCAAAAATGAGATGGGGAGTTCAGGACAAGAGAGAGCAATGAGGAGAGGGAATGTTGGGTGAAGTTGATGGATAGGAAGAACACTGAAGATTTGATGCAGATATTGGTGGCTTGAAGAAGCGGTGGACCGTTGGCGAAGGCGATAAATGGTGTAAGTTGGTATGGGCCACATGCTGAGGAGGATGACAAGCATGTTTTAAGAAGGCTTTTGAGTTAAAGGGGGATGGTTGAAAGACACAAACAAAAGAGGATAGAAGGATAAGGAAGAGCAAGTGGAGGAGGAGAGGAGGAGGGGTTGGTTGGGTTGAGGATGGAGGATTGCATTGAATGGGTGAAATGGAGGGATGGAGTAAGGGCCATTGCTATAGTCATCGCGTTGATAGGTTCGTACCCTGGAGTTTTGGACCTATTCAATTAAGTCGGACAGGGGTCAACCTAGCTCTACCGGGAAGAAAATGAAATAATTCAAATGCAGTGCCACGCCGGATATCTTGGAGGACACTCCCGTCATTTAACTCACTCACCTGCCAATGAATACAATTTCCTTCATCTGTATGGAAAACAGAACTATAGTTGTATTTTCAGGTCTTAACATTGCTCACAATAACATGATTACCCGAATCCTGACGCCTCATTGAATTTTCACCTCCACAGATGGTACGGGGTCACATTATATCCAGATGAATCGAGTATAGGAGTGTGAGGTGGTTGGTAAATACGGCCACCATCCGTTTTGACGTGGACAAAACGGATTTACAACTTTGGATTTACTACTCTTACTATGGTGACATAGAATGCATCCAAAATTCAAACACATTCATTTTGTATCCCCCTGGCTGAGAAAAGCAGATAGGCTATGGGGCATGACCCTTCTACGCTGTCGATTCGTAATCCTATCACGGGAGGAGAGCAACAAAACAAGAGTAAATCAAAATAATTATTAAACTCATATAATATTGTGCCCCAATAAAACTTGCACATTTTCTTGAAATGAATAAAAAATGTCACTCCAAGTTATTCCTCAATATCAGTGCCAATAGATACACTAGAGTCAGCAAACAAAGTGGAGCTTAAAAAGATATTTCAATTACCGGCCGGTATGTGGTGTAGAAAAACACGTCAGATTCCTTTTCATCTGGGAATGCAGGACCATTGATATATGTTCGCGGTTTGAATGGACTAGGTGTTACCACTATCCGATTTAGACGATTCTTTTAATGACAGTAAGGGGCAACTTAATCTCCTCATTCGCAGATAGATAATCTTGAGCTTCTATAGTGCGTGTTCAATTAACTTGTCATGTTTTTCATCATTTATTCGAAAAGGAAGAAAGACAAACAAACTATGCCGAAGTTGCTGGGCAAGCTTTGACCCTAACAACTTTGTGCGAAATTAAAATCCGTAACTTATGCTTAACTCATTTGTATTCAATTTACCGCGCTTTCAGAAGAAAACTTAGGGTCAACAACCTATATCATAATGTAAACTGGTTAATTATTGCATTAGGTCCATGGTTATTGTGAAAGAGGACGGGTATTTTGTTACTCAACCCGAATCGTGGAGGTGATAACACCTGGCTATAACAATGGCTCCGCATACTGGGCCCATTGTAATATCTTTAGTTAATGGTTTGCTGAAGTCTATACATATCCATTGGTCACTGATATTATGAAAGAGAAATTGATGTGACATTTTATTCATTTCTAAGAAAATGTGCAAGTTTTATTTGGGGCAACAGACGGTTATGTCATGTTAATAATTTATCAATAATTTTACACCGGGTTTTGTCTTATCCCTTTGAAGGGACTACGGAATTTGTTATGCAGCTTGTTATTTGGTCTACGCCCCATAGTCTAAAAGGGGGATATTTCGAGGGTGCGAATGTCCGTATGTGTGTGTGTTTGTGTTCCAGTTTGGTTGGGTTTTGGTTATGTTTTCGTTTTTTGCATCTCCTTTGAAAAGTTTAAGTCCGATTTAAACCATTATCATGTTTTGAGGAGTCCAAGTGTGGGAAAATATCGGATCCAAAACATGATAAAGATAAAATTGGATGATTTACGCCCAATATTCATTGGTCTCGCTATGAGTTTTAAAATATTGGGCTCGACTGCATCTCGCCCAATATTTTTGCAACTCATAGTTCGACCAATTAATTTGTGCTTAATCGATCCAATTTTATATCAGACTTGGGGTTAAGGTGCAATAGGGGTTCCTTCATATGTGGATGATGTCAAAGGTCACGGACAAAGGTCAAAGGTCATCCAGACTGCCATCTTGCCAGGGGGATGACGCAAGTTTACTTGCAGTATTTTTATGATTTGGATTCAGCATGAAAAATGTGTCAAAATGAGTCAAACAAGGCTAGTCTTTTGTTTTGAGATGGCTTTTTCCAAATGACCTGTATTTGGATTCTTCTGAATTCAGAAGTGCATGTCATCAATTGGTTGTCAGTGTAAACACTCCTTTTGTGTATCCATGCAGTAACAAAAGCAGTGTGTGCATGGTGGTAATTGCAACATGCTTTCTTTTGAAGATGGCCAAATTGGCATTCATCTTGGAAAATACAAGTTTGATATCAGTTAACTTCTTATTTTTAATTGTAACAGAAACAAAACTTAAACAGCAGTTGGGCAAGATGCATGGCAATGTACAACGCTTTCAAAGAGAGCTGCAGAATGTCAAGCCAACTCCCGAGTGTAAGTAGAAAATAAGAGATGAATAATCTGAGATCAAATGTTAATTTTAGTATTCCTTCAATGGAAATATTCTCAAACTGCAACCAAAATTACCACATTCAATATCAAGATCGGAATATTTCATACTAGTGAAGTAGATAAGTCATAATTTTCACCAAGATCGTGCACTTCTGGACAAAAGCATGAAACTTGGCACAAACCTTCCTTGGGGTATGTAAAACAATTTCAGAAGGGGTGCCCAAAAATTCGACCACAATAATGACGTCATAGGCCACGCCCCTTTTTATACATATTTCGTAGTAATGTTAAAATAATTACTTTCAATAATCATATCAAGTTAACAGTTTGGTATCAAATTAAAGCTTGAGACATGTAGAGTGCTAAAATGATCTAAATATTTGAATATTTGGTAAGCAGAGGTCAGTTTGGGGTCATTAAAGGTCATATGATACCATTGGCCAGTTTTGTGGCTAGTTAAGGCTTTGTGTCAAAGTGTCAAAATCAAAATGTGGATTGATCACATTTGTTCACCGGCTATGGGTTATGTTGAGCTGAGAAAATTGCATTGATAAGCACTACTACAACTACTTTTATTGCAATAATAATGTTCCTGACCACGCCCCTGTAGATTCGTACGTAATTTGAGGTTTCATATATAAATTGGCAAGAAATTGTACAATTATATCACTTGCAATATTTTCAGGTTATTGATCGGTCGAGTCCAATTAGGAAAACCTAATTATAATGACTTATAACTATAGATCACAGATACTGTCGACCTATCCTTATATTTCGAACACTTCCAATTGTTTTAACCGACCCCTGTAAAAACGTTTTACCCCTTATTTCCTACAGTCCTCGATTTTGGTTTAATAATTAGTAATTATTATCAATTTTGCAGTATATTAACATCCACCAACCAATAAATCCCCTGTTTTATATTGCATTTTGTGGTACAAAGGTGAGCTCTTGTGTTAAAAGCTGTTGTTTTTTATTGGACGTTTAAGTAATAATACCATGTATTAAAGCATGAATATGGTTTGCAGAGATTCTAAACATAGGTCATACAATGGTGTAATGTTTGTACCAAGTTGATGGTTACCGATTTTCAGCAAGTCCGGTCATGGGACAAGGAGCTTGGGAAATAGCTAAATGTCCTTCAAAATTGTCAATGGGGCACATGCATTTCTCTTAATTTGTTCCTTCAAACCACAACAACAAATAATAGAATAAATACAAAATAAAATTAATAAATAATATTAAAATACATTTATAATAATAAATAATCATACATTACTAAAGTTAATAGCTTTGAGTTCCACCAAGATCAAAACATACTTGATTAAATGACAAAAAATTGAGTTTTTATGGTAAAACTTAATTCAAAATAAAAATATATATATAATTTATATCAAATAAAAAATAAATAATATAAAAAAAAGGACTTACACAGATATATGGCAACAAAGAAAGGTCAATCCACTGAATGTTCCTGTCCAAAAAAGCTTGTATTTTTGTCAGATTTATTCCACGTCATCATAATGACGTGGATAAAAATGAGGATGTGTCAGGAGTTCTACAAGAAACCCAGATATTGGGTAGGATTTTCTGGAAGGTACCTTGTAACATTAAGCCCAATATCATTTGACCTGACACTTTTCGAAACTGCTACAGAAGTACCCAACAAACTATTCATTTTAGCCATTTTAACAACGAAATGATCCAACTAGTGCATTTTTTTTGTGGCTCAAAAAAGCCCCAGACCCCCTTATGCCCATTAAAAATTTTCGGTTCGCCCGATGTGCCTAGTAAGCCGTCCACGCTAGCTCGGTACCCCATCACTATCGCCACTGCATCCCATGATCCTTTGCTCTTTTTTTTGTGTCTCAGTTCGGGGCAAACCATGTTAATTTTTATTGGTATATGTATACATAATTTTTTTTCTCCCCATTATCGCCTATTTATTGGAGTCATATATTTATATAACGCATCTGGAGGATGTTTTTACAAGACTGTTCACGGAGCTTTGGTGGATGACGTGCTGATGATGTTTGTGACGATTTTTCAAGATTGGAATTCAAGGATCAGAATTCGGATGTTCAGAATTCGGAAGTTCATAATTCGGAAGACATGAATTCGGAAGATGTTGAATATAAGTATATGTATTATCCCTTCCCCATGTTTGCCCCGCGAGCCGCAGGCCTGTTTTTTTCTCTTTTCCGGCGTGCGCTCGTACTGCGGGTATTAAGTGGGGTTATTCCTTGGCCAGGTTTAGCTCCCCCTTTGTAAGTCCACAATTTGATTGACCGCCACGCCAGGGCATGTTTGGGGACAGGTCCCTGTCTCGTGTCTGCGCCCTTGCATTAATTATATTTGTCTCTTTCGCCCTTTTTGCCTCACGGTGCAACCATTCATCTGTTTTTTCTCATTGTATTTTCCAGCTCGTGCCGATGAATCTCTAATTCTTAAAGATTTTTTGGTTTTTTTTTTGGGGGGGGGTGCCCTGCTTCTGTCTTTTCTCGGCCTTCTTTTGTCTCCTTTCCTTATCCTATTCTACATTGTATATCCCAGGTTCTCGCACGGGTTTAATTTACTGTATATAACATCGCCTGGCATGTTCGTCTTACTTTTGATGTTGCCAGAAAATGTCCTCTCCCCGTGCCACTCCGCAGATGGTTGAGTGTAAGAGTTCCTTCCTTTCGAAGACAAGACATGAACCCTCATGAACTGTGCGTGTGAATGTGCTGTTATTGTTCAAGCGAAGGACCTGGATATATATCCACTAGTATAGTCGAATTGGAAATCCAGAAGTATTTGGACGAATTGGATGTAATATGTGACTCAGCACTCAAAACCTACCAGTTGTCGGACTTTGCAACATAATTCAATATATTATTTAAATTATGCGTGAAAAAACAAAGAAAATAAAAAGAATATAACCACTTTTTTAATCATAAAATTGTAATCTTACACCCAAAATTTTACCACTAGAGTTATCATTTTAATTTAAAGCTTATAATATGGGCTTTTTTACTGCAAACAAAATCTCAACTTGAATCTGTGTAGCGACAACTGGCAGCTTTGATGTGATGGGGTCACATTGGAAGAAAGACCATGATGAATTTAAGGGCCCCAGGCTACATCAGTTCCCATCTTCTCCGTCCAGGGCTCTCTCTCCTCCGGTACATCACC